>SKCR01008825.1:0-115720 GCA_019454045.1 Zanthoxylum bungeanum | reverse complement strand
TTGGAATGTACCGTAAGGTATAAAAAAGGTGCGCTCACTTGGTTGCTCGAACCCTTGAGTGGGGAGACCTAGTTGTGGGCAATCCTTCGCCAGCGAGAGTCTTTGTCCACACTCCCGCAAACCCATACGTAGATCGGAGTTAAATTACCTATAGCAACTATTTCCTTGTGCTTGTGGACTATCATCATTTGGATGCAGTTGGACTTCTTGTCAGAAATGCAAACTTGTTGGGCCATTTAAACTGAGACGAGTTCGTATCCTATGACAATTGGGCCAAAAGCTTCTGAAATGTCAATGGGCCGCTTTGTAGAAATTATTGCTTTATGTTTGAATTATCTCTTTATGTTTGTATTTAGGACCATCATCATTTGGATTCAGTTAGACTTCTTGTCAGAAATGCGAACTTGTTGGGCCATTTAAACTGGGACGAGTTTGTATCCTATGACAATTGGGCTAAAAGTTCTAAAATGCTGATGGGCCACTCTGTAGAAATTTTTTCTTTATGCTTGTGCTTAGGACTATCATCATTTGGACTCAGTTAGACTCATTGTCAGAAATGTGAACTTGTTGGGTCATTTAAACTGGGATGAGTTCGTATCTTATAACAATTGGGCTAAAAGTTTCTAAAATACTGATGGACCATCCTGTGTTTGGGCCCCTTATCATTTGAAGTTGTTTAACCATGCTATCGCAAAGGTGTAAACCCGTTAGGCCTTTTCAACTGGGACAAGTTTGCACCTTGCAATAATGTGATTGAAGCTTTAAAATGACAAGAGGCCGACTTATATATTCCATGTATTGCACGCATACATGCTGACTGAGAATTTTAAAAGACACCATAGATTCTCGTTGGGTTAGGAAAAATGGAAGACTCATCAAAATACTGATAGCAAACATGAGTGAATCAGAGAACGAGGTATCCCGTATGGATCAGTTGGAGACCAATCTCACCAAGGTTACTGAACAATTGCAAGCCTTAACTACTGCTATGGCCAATATGCTGTGCCCCGTGCTGGGGGAAACTCTGAGAATGAGAGGTGTGAAGACCCTCCGACTAGATTGAATGATGATATCCGGGTTTTGATGATGATATGGACGAATATGCAGCGAGAAGAATAGCCGGGTCACAGGCCGAATTACAGAAGCTCCGAGATCATGTAGAATCAGTTACCCACAAAATGAGGGGTAAACATAAAGATTTGCTAGATTATGAGGCAATGACCTTTGAAGAACAGCTGTCGGATCAGTTCAAGATGCCTGATATGGCCAAGTTCAATGGGAATGGGGATCCGAGGGTCCATCTCCGACAGTATGTTTCAGTTATGAGTTTAGTGGGTCTGTCACAGCGCCAAGTTCAGAAGATGTTCGGGATGTCGCTTGAGGGGGCACCTGTAGTGTGGTACCATAGCCTTGAGAGAAATGTTAAGGAAGATTGGAGGAAACTGGCAGAAGCTTTTCTGAAATAGTATGTTAGAGATTTGGAGATCGACTTGTCACTCCGCGACTTGGAGAATACCAAGCAGAAACCGGAGGAAAGTTTCAAGGAGTATGTAGACCGCTGGAGAAGCCAGCTTCTAAAGATGCAGACTCGGCCTTCAGAGAATGACCAAATCAAAATGATCATCAAGGGCACCAAGCCCTCCATTTATGGCAAGTTGAGAAGGATGACCTCCATGATTGCAGATTTCCGACAGCTGAGGGAGACTGTCATAGACATCGAAGAAGAAGAAGCGGAGAATAGACAGTTCTATGGCCAGAATAGAAGGACTTTTGGGGGACATTCTAAGACCAAGCCCGCTATTTCCGAGGTTGCTGCCATCAGGAACCGGTATTTCTCTAACCTGGGGAAGTCTTTATCTAAGGTGTTTGAGAAGCTGAAGGCGCAAGGACTCCTAAAACCCTTAGAGCCTAAACCACTTCCAGATCCTATACCACCCAACCTTGACCTAAGCTTGTATTGCCACTTCCATCAGAGGAGAGGCCACGAAACTGACAACTGCACCCGCCTTAGGCATGAAATCCAAAACCTCATTGATGCCATAAAATACCCGATCCTGAGAAGAACAACCCAACCACACACCGGAACCCCCTACCGAAATATCACTCCGTCCCACCGCCTACCTACATGATCAACTCCGGCCTGCCCCGAAAGCTTTGTCCTTCAAACTCTCAACCACCCAGTTTCTTTCATGGGGATAGGGAACGACAGTAGTAAGAACCATAGGCCGATGAAGAAGGAAATGCTCCGAATGATGAAGTTGTTCCTCCTAGTTTATTTGATCTTTCATTTTTAAGACATTGATTTTGTCTACTTGTTCGAACATTTTCTTGATGATAATAAAGACGTTCATTTCGCTTACTTGCCTGAGTCTCTTCCTTTCAACCTACAACATGAGTATCTTTGGCAAAAGCATTCAACCCTGGTACTGTGATACTCAGCGATGTTTAGAAACACGGGGAATACTCAGAAGAATCAAGCAAAAAAGACAGGATAGCCATTCAGAAATTGGGAAACGGGGCAGTGAGACTGTCAGATTTAGAAGGGAATGAGTTCACCGAGCCGATCAACGTAGACAGAGTGAAACAATACTTTGTTTGAGGAAGAGAAGACCGAGCAGTCACCAAGGGAATTGGCAGAAGACCTAACCCAACGAGATAGGAAACTCATTCATACATACATGCATACACGTAACGTATTTTACATTCCTTTTTGTGTTTGTTTTGTTTTGTATTCATAGGTTTCAACGAAGAAAAAAGAGAAAGCGTCAAATGCAAGCTAATCAGAAGCAGCAATAGTACAATACATCAGTTTCAGGAATGAATCAGTATCAGTTTTAAGGGGCGAGGCCCACATCAGTTTCAGTTTTGAGGATGAGTCTCAAGGCCGAGGCCCACATCAGTATAAGTCCGGGGCGAGGCCACATCGATATTAGTCTGGGGGCGAGGCTCACATCGGTATCAGTCTAGGCGAGGCCCACATCAGTATCAGTCTGAGGCGAGGCCCACATCGGTATCAGTCTGGGGCGAGGCCCACATCCACATCAGTATCAGTTTGGGGACGAGGCCCATATCAGTATCAGTTTTGGGGATGAGTCCTAGGGTTGAGGCCCACATCCACATCAGTATCAGTTGGGGGCGATACCACATCAGTATGAGTCCCAGGGTTGAGGCCCACATCAGCATCGGTATCAGTCTTGGGGATGAGTCCCAGGGTCGTGACCCACATCATCAGTAGTTTTGGGGATGCGTCTCAGGGTCAAGGCCCACATCAGCATCAGTTTTGGGGATGAGTCCCAGGGTCGTGACCCACATTGTCAGCGGTATTGGGATGCGTCTTAGGGTCGATGGCCCCCTACATCATCAGTTCCAGTTATTGGGATGCGTCCCAAGGTCGTGGACCCACTGTATCAGCAGTTATAGTTCCGGGATACGTCCCAGGGTCGAGGCTCACACATCATCATACGCTGAAAATGGCACTCCAAAATGGAGCACAGTTCAGAAATGGACCACTATCACATCAGACACCAAAAATGGCACTCCGAAAATGGAGCACGGTTTGAAAATGAACCACTATCACATCAGACGCCGAAAATGGCACTCCAAAAATGGAGCACGGTTCGGAAATGGACCACTATCACATCAGACGCCAAAAATGGCACGCCGAAAATGGAGCACGGTTCGGAAATGGACAACCATCACAATCGCGACGCTTCGGAAATGAGGTTTAGCATGCCGAAAATGGCACTCCGGAAGTGGAGCACGGTTTGGAAATGGACTATAATCTCAACTCAGTAACGGTTCGAAAATGGACCACCTCTCATCAGTTTAGTTCGGTAGTAATTCCTAGAGATCGCAGCATCTTGCAGGGATGAACCTCGAGGTCGCAGCACCTCAACACCAGATCAACTTAGTTTGAAGCAACAGGTAAGTCAAGTGGCAGCTGGCGAGCAAGGTAAGTAAAAATGCATTGCATAACTTTGATAGGATTGTCACTATTACACACCGCACAAGTCTCATCAAAGTGGGGGCGACTGTAGGCACTGCATTTTTGCATATAAGTCCCGATGATGAGCCTCATACGGAGGCACTACTCTTTAAGTTGTGGAAGTCGCGGGAAACGGACGTCGGAAGGAGAAAAGTCAGAAATTGATACCTTGTTGGATTTAATTCATTTGTTTAGCCTTGGGTTCGCTTGTTAGGCCTCTGTTTTAAAATTTATCCTCGGCCCAAACCCCCGCAAGCCACACACCAAGCCCACACACACAAAGCCCACCAAAAAGAACCAAACCCACGCCCAAAGCCTCTAATCCACGCCCATCACCCTTCCAAAATAACAAATTCACACATTAAACACATGTTGAAATCAAACTAAATCACCTTCCCAAATTAAAAGATTCAAATCAAATCTCATCAATCATCTTCCTAATTAAATTAAATCACATTCCTAAACTAAATAAAATAAAATCAAATTACCTTCCTAATTTGGAGAGATCATTTCCTTATGACACACAAATTAAATATCCCCTCATTATTACACAATATTCATTCTCTATTCGCATAAGGACAACCCAACCCTTGCCTATAAAAAGAAGCATAAACCCAACCTTAGAATCCCTAGCTCATTCACACCCATCATCTCTCTCCATAGCATTCACGCCCAAGCCCTCCAAAATCCTCCTGGTATTCACGCCCAACACACAAGCAAGAAGTCTTCCATTGCCGCACAAACACAATCCCAAGAAGCATTCACGCCCCCTCATCTCTCTCCCTAGCTCATTCACGTCCACACTCCCCAGAAACTGCCACCATATTCACGTCCACACTCCCCAAAAACTGCCTCTATATTCACGCCCACACTCCCCAAAAACTGTCTTCATACTCACGCACACACTGCCATTCACTCACCACCAGCCCTCCACGCACACATTGCCATTCACTCACCACCAGCCCTCCACGCACACACTGCTATTCACTCACGCACACACTGCCATTCACTCACGCACACACCGCCATTCACTCACGCACACACAGCCCAATACACTAACCAAACTCACGCACACATAGCCTTACACACACAGCCCTACACGCACACACAATCCCTAAAATAACCCAAATACAGCCCCCATAAACTGCCCAAATAACTGCACAAATAGCAGCCCCAATACACCTCTATTACCGCAAAATAATAAGCCAAAACAGTCCCCAATTACCGCAAAAATAGTGACAAAAAACAGCAGCAAAACAGAGGAAACAGCAGCCCAAAATAACAAGGCAACGAAGGAAAACAACGAACCAGTAAATCGGAAAAGTTGCGGAGCATCAACCCTTCCGACAACCGTGTAACGCACTTCCAAGAGACGACTTAAGAGGTTAGACCTGAGGGCACCTTTTTATTTATTCCCTCACTTTCTTTCCGTTAGTTATTATTATTTCTCTGCATGCGTATTATAGTTTCATGTAAGTTGTGACCATGGGATGAATGAAATATGTGTTATCTCTTGCGGTATATCGGATGGAAACTCGGACGTAAATTTCGTAGCCGAATCCGAATGGACGGTAGTGCGGTCTGCACTCGGGATACAATGTCACGTACCGCTTGAGAGACGCACATATTTCATGTCATCCGATCTTATGTTTATTTGTTGTTTATTAGAAATAGTATGTTACTTTTATGCATGATTAGGTTGTTTAGTATGTTATTTTTTATGCATGATTTAGTTATTTCTTTCGCATTAGGAACTTGATTATGTCTCTTCTACATTTATGTTTAGGTTATTATTTATTTACATTGTCATGCTTAGCGATTTAATGTATGCATGAGATTGTGCGCTTGCCGTTATTCCGACTTACTTTTATCCATGCAAACTTAGATATAGGTAGTATGCAAACTTAGATGTAGGTTGTTGCGTAGACTCGGTTATATTATTACATAAATCTGTTCATTACAAGTGGCATAAGTAAGGAATCATTCTGAACCCAACGGTTTGAGGTCTTCCCTTGCGAAGGGTGAGTGCGGCCTTAAATCATTTTTCCCAGTTCACACTGGGTGGCGACTCCATTTTATTTCTCCGATTTAGTCCCCCGCGGGCTACTCCGTACTCCCAACCGGGTCGCGAGCCTGGAACAGCGTCGCCGATTTCTGTGTCCTACACCAAGAATTTTAGCACATTATTGTATAAACACATTTGGGAAGAATATACAATATGTAATTAAAAATTCTTCATATAAGACGATTCAGAAACTTATCCAATCCTTGTAAGTTTACCACCTTTGGGTGAATAAACCACTCAGACTAGTCCATTCCCAACCATATGTCTCATATGTAACATTTCTAAATTTAACATACAATCCACATCTTTGGACAAAAGACTGTACATCAAAAAATAGAAACATCCCTAAAACATGTGAGACCGTCATCACTTAAAAGATTCAGTAAAAAATGTCAATTTGATGGCTGCAGTTTCACTAAACTCATAAGCAATTCTCACATCGGGATACACCTTATATTATCTTGAAAAATAACATTTATAATGTAATTTTATACTTTCTAGACAATGGGCTAAATTGTCCATAAAATTACATTCCTGAATACTGTGATAAAATTTATGAGATAAATTAATTCTTTATTTTACCTCTGTGTCTCAAATAAATTAATTGCATTGAAATTTTTCTTTATGAGAGACAATTAATTATCTTCAACAAATGATAGTTCTTATACACAGATATAAATTAACTTTATGAGATAACAATTTATCTCTTAAATTTTCACACAAAATTAATTATGACTCTATTTAAATTTTGAGATAAAACTGAAGTTAAAATAAAATTCAGGGATACAATATAATAGCGGGAACCTATATGCTATTATTTAAAGATTTGTAAGTTATTATCCAGAAACCTAATGGATATTAGCCAAAAATGCAATGCACGCGCCGACAGCTTTTAACAAAGCCTGTCACCAGCCCAAACATAAGCATTATATAATTGCTTCCATGATAATGCATTTGTTGAAAATCAAATCATTTGGCTTTTCAACAAATGCATTATTTTGCTTTAGAAAAAGCAATATCAAATTTTTTTTTTTTTTATATTATCTTGACTGCCGAAAGCAAATGCAAAATAATGTTTGCTTTTCATTATAACAAATGCGCATACATTTCCCCAATTTCATATCCAAACTTAGGGGTATTCAATTAGGATTTTAAAAGATTATTTTTGGTTAAATAAGTCTTGTGATATTTATTTAAGATTTTTAAATAATATAAAAAGTCTTGTGATATTTTATTAAGACTATTGAGATTTTTTAAAGAGGATGTCCAAATCTAGTGGTATTCAATCAAGATTTTAAACAAATAATAAAAAGTCTTATGGTATTGAAAAACTTACTTATTTTGAATGATTACTTTATATGTGTGATTGTGTGAGACTTTTTAGTGAAAAATATAAATATCAAACCCTAAAACAATCCCACCATAACCCATGAGATTTTTGACGTGAGATTTTTTTTGTCTGCTAGTGTGACACAATTAAGTGGTCCTATAATTTGAATTAAACTATATTTTCCAAATTGATGTTCGTTTTAAAATAAGTGTGACACATAATAAAAAGACGTCCTGCTAAGATGTAATTTTTATTTATTTATTTATTTTATATATAAGATTCCAAGATTAGCAATCTGTCAATATTTTCCTTCATGTATAGATGATCTTTTTATGCTTGTCTACACGGCTACATTAATTGGTTTCCCTATATCACAACTTTTTTTTTTGAATTAACATTTCTTGGATTAATGCTTTTCTTTTATGCGAAATGGAATCATAAATTATTGTTTTACCAGGAGAAGTTTCTGAAGTTTTTTTTGTAAAAATGATTTGTCAAGAAATTTTAAGAGGTTGAAAGAAATTATAAAATTATTGGGTTGTCTTGTTTCCTTGTTTTGAAAAACTCTTCTTAACATAAGTGTATAATCTCCATAACCCCGAAAAAAAAGAGGACCAAATTACAGACAAACACTTTATTACAGTAAGTCATCTAACAAATTGTTCAAAACTCATTGACAAACATGGATGGAAAGAAAAGTTTACAACATATGCTAAATCAATTTTTCATGGCCTGAAATTTTCCACCTCTAAAGTCACACTATTAATTGAATTTTTTTTTTAAAAAAGAAAAAATTATCTCCACACACCATAATTTTAAAGAATGCTATTAATTTCAAATCTTTATAACATATTTAATTATATAATATAAAAAGATAAATATATAAACATAGTCTTTAAAACATAGTCTTTAATTTATATTTGGTCCTTTCAAACCTTACAAATTCTTATGATATAAATCTTTTAAAATCTAATAAGTAAAAAAATCTTGATTAAAAGAAATTTCATAAAATCCTATAAGTCATTACATTCCTTAAATATCTTTTAAAATCTACTGGACTTGTTTATCCATAAATAGTCTTTTAAAATCTCAATTGAATACATCCCCTTATTTTCATCATATTTCAGTTTTCATAAATCCCAAAACTTGCAGATCTGATTTAATAATTAATCCAATAAACTAATTTGTTTCAAAATAGATTAATTAATAACAACCATCAACATATCAAAATAATATGGATTCAAAAAAAATTCATCCGAAAAATTCATCAGATTTTTCTTAACTTTATGAAAAATCCATAGATTCTAAGATTGTGTTCCTGAAGCTCTGATACCACATGTTAGAATTTATTTAGCAACATGATCTTTAACACAAGAGCTTATAATATAAATAAAAGAATTAATCGGATGATTTTAGGAAAGCGTACCTGATTTATAATTCATATCTGCAGCATAAATTTTGACAGATCTATTGACAGTTTGCACTGCGGAGATCACTCTCTTATCTTCCCTCTTCTTGATGGTGAGAAACTTACTTTCTCTGAAGCTTCCTTATGCCTTAATTTATTAAGCTTTCAACATTTCGCTCTCTTTTACTCTCTCTGCAATTGCACAAAGAATTGCCCAATTTGTGTGTATTTGCTGTGTGTGTTTCCAATCAAATTGAATGCACAAGCTATATAAAGTATGCATATATGTATATATGCTTCTGACGGATTTGTTACACTTGCTCCTCATAAACGGAGCAAGTCAACTAATGTAACAAATACACAGCAAGAGTAAATTAAGTATAACAAATACACTTAATGAGAGAGACCAAAAGCTTAATAAATAAAATCAATCTTAATGAAGCTTATTGAGTAAGTTATTATAGGAGAGTGAGGGTGAGACATTAGCTCACTAATTTATGGAGTGTAATGGGCGCACCCATCAAAAGCTCATAACACCTCCAAAGCATGCTCTAATGTCCACACATCAATTAATATAGAGTCCAGCCGACTTTATTAGATCGAAAAATTGGGCTTCACAGTTTCTATTACAAAACCAATCATCTTAGTGTTTTATTAAAAAGTTGTATCACAATTAATATAAGCCCGTAATTAGAATAAAATATTCTAACATTTCAGTTTATTTATTCGGAATAATCTCATGATTTGTCCCCCTTAAGATTATTTCCGAATTATATTTGAGATTCTTGGGTACTTTATTATATGAAAAATGGAATATATGGCTGGTTAATTTTGAAATGATAAAATATGGAACCTACAATACTCCCCTTAATGCAAATTGTACATTACTTAGGTACATCGTGCCTTCCAAATCAGGATTTATAATTATTACCTCATACAGTGGCTTGGGTACGTACACCACAAAATGCATATCTATGAATTTAGATAAGTCCTCAAGCCTAGTGATGATTTTCAGCAACATGTGTCAAAAATTTGAAATCATCCGGCCATCCTTGACAAATATAATAAAGATGTGATACTATACTAATCATATCTACTAGCTAGGACAAGATGAACCGGGCACTTTAGTCTTTTTATTGAATAGAAATTAAAAAAATGATAAAAAAATGAATTAACCTTATTTTTTTATCATTTATTGCTCATTTTATAGTATTTCTTATATTGTCCATAGTTAGAGGTAGGTACTCTTTTTTTTATCGAGTTTTCCCACTGTATTTATCGATCGGGTTAAATATTTTTAAGTTTTCTCATCACGTTATATGAGACTTAATTTTAATAATTGTGTCTAGGTTAAATACCTGAGCAGCGCGTCTCGATGCGCTGCAATAGAAAAATGAGGCAGAATGTAATTTTTAGTCCGTGTCGCGACGTGAACTTGTGAGCGACGCGACGCTACAACAACAAGCATGTGCATCGCGACACGCATACGGTTTCCAAATTTCAAGAAAATTTATAGAAATTTAAACATGAAGGTATCCAAAGCTCTCTATAAAATAACAGCCCATCCCAAGCCATAATTATCATATTTTTGAAGTCTCTAAAGAGACTTTTGAGAGAAAACGAAGCACGTCAAGCAAGCACAGCACTAAGGTTCAGCACCAATAAAGCAGAAGACTGTCGACTTCAACAGAGTTTAATATTTTCTCCCCTTTCATGTTGCTTGTTTAATACTGATTATTTATTCAGAATTCTCTCCCATGTGCTATAACTAAACCCTTAATTTAGGATTGTGATGAAACTCAGTACTCTAATTTTATATAATTGATTTTTCTTATATTTTGAGTGATTTATTGACTTATTTATTGAACTTTATGTTTAATGCTTCTTATTGCTTGATCACCAATAAGATTGGAGTGAGAAATTTATTTGAACTTGTAAAAAAAAAAAAAATTATGTTTGGCCTTAGGTTCAATAACGCATGATCTCATATAAGGGATTTCCCTACAAGATAAAAATATACATGTACAGCGTGCGTAGTCATAATCGAAACCTCCTGATCTTAAAGAATCCGGATTAAATTGGTTGGCATAGAAATATAGTTAATTAATTTATTATGAATGTTTGCACTTGAAAATCGAAAGAGACTTGTGGATATTGTTGTGTTCCAGGTTAATAAGTTAATTTATTACACAAGAATGGAAAAATTAATTCATCTTTCGCATGGTGCTGGGTGGATTCATAACCCTAAATGTTTTTCTCACATTGGTTGTTTTCGAAATTTTTATATTCATCTTTATTTTTCGTAGCATTAGTTTAAATCAACTAAATTTCATAATTTAGATTCTCGTCGGTAGTTATTCTTAATAATTAGTAAAATAGGTTATAAGTTAACGTGGGATCGATAATTTTTATATTATTTGAGCGATACGTGTGCTTGTATAACGTGTGAAAATTACTCGTAGGTAGTTATTCTTAATAATTAGTCAAATAGATTATAAGTTCTCATGAGATCGATATTTTTTATATTATTTAAGCTATATGTGTGCTTATATAACGTGTGAAAATCGTGATCACCACACATGTTAAAAATTTGAAATCATCCAACCATCCTTGACAAATATAATAAAGATGTGATACTATACTAATCATTTATAATAAGAACAAGATGAACCGGCCTTTTTAGTCTTTATATTGAATAGGAATTAAAAAGATGATTAAAATTTGAATTAACCTTTTGTTTTTGTTTTTGTGGGTTGAAAATGAACTTCATCTAGAAACTTATAGAAAGCAAATAAACAAGTGTTAAATGTTGTAATTTCTAGTGAGAGAGAGAAAAGAGAGAGTAAAATCATAGAGATGGAGAGGAGAAACAGTTACAAAGATACAGTGCTATTCACATCCATGGTAGGTGTAGAATGTGCAAATGTAGGATTAAACATTCTATTCAAGGCTGCCACCATCAAAGGAATATGTCTTCATCCTCTACTCTTTTGTTTTTACTACTCTTGTTCTCCTCCCTTTACCCTTCATCTTTCCAAGGTCCTCTCTCTCATCTATTTCTTTTAACTAATTAATTAATTATTTATTTATTAATCAAACATCTTAATTTTGTTTTTCATTTATTCATGCATGCATGCAGGTCGACTGTGCTTCCATCATCATTCAAGCTTCATCTCCTCTCCAGAATCTGCCTCCTTGGCCTTGTTGGGTATGTATCAGTAAATATATTGCTAAGAAATGATTGAGTCCTTGATTTTTTATTTAATGATGCTTATAATATTTTGGAAGTTCGTGCGATTGTAAATTATTAACTTGCTATCCGTTTTGATTACGAATTCGAATTATAAAAATAATCTCACTTTTTTCCACCTTTTATGTTAGTAAGTAATATTTTGGAGGCCATGCAGGTCTTTGGTTATGATCTTGGGATATAAAGGAATAGCATACAGCTCTCCTACTCTTGCTTCAATAACTAGTAACCTCATTCCTGCTTTTACTTTCTTCCTTGCTATCATTTTCAGGTTCCTTCTTCACTTTTTTTTTTTTTTGCTTACTTTAAATTGTTTTGTTATAGCTACCTTAACAACCAAAATGAATAAAGCACTTGTAATCAGTCATTTTGTTAATTGTCCACTGAGGTCTAAAATGTTTTTAAATATAAAGAGTGAGGTAATTATTATCTGTATGTTAAAAAAAAATATCCAGTTTTGATACAATGACGTGTACATCAAAAAATGAAACATTTACCGTCCAAAGTTCTTAAAAAATTGAATATTTTTTCACACATCCGTTAAATTTCTAGTGGATAGATGATAAAATTTCTTAAAATTTGGATGGTAATTGACAATTTTTAATAATTTGGAATGCATAAATAATATTTTCTTAAAATTGAGTGTTTTTTTCAAATATTAGATAATTTTCACATAGATAGATCATAGATGCTAATTTCCTTAAAATAAATAATCTCCAAGTCATGTCATGTTTGGAAAAAATGAAAAGAGGTGATATGATACAAGTTTTTCATTATTAATTCTATTGACAATGTTAGTTGAACCGAATATTCCCTCAGTAGCATAATTTTATCCTTTTTTTCAAAATAACAAATTTAAAAAAATATTTTAAATTATTATTTTTCACTTTAATCAATAAAAATATTTTTAAAAAAAAAAATCAGTAATAGGAAGTACTAGATAATGCAAGTGTTATTGTTATAATTCTATATATTATGTCTTTTATTTCTATTCAAATATAAAATAGTGGACAAGCAATTAATGGTTTTTTTCAAAAGGTAAATCATCATAATCATCAATCATATATACATATATACAAAGATAACATGGGAATAAAACTTGCCATACATTATAAATATTTCATCAGTTAGTGTCATTTTTTTTGTTCTCCATGTTCATCATCAACAATAATAATTTTTTATTTCTTATTTTTCCTATTTAATTTCCCAAAAAAGGATGGAAAAGCTAGCTCTAAGGAGTTTAAGCACTCGGGCTAAAATAATTGGCACAGTAGTATCAATATCAGGTGCAATGGTGGTGGTTCTTTATAAAGGCCCAACAATCTTATCTTCTACTTCTTCTTCAACAAGACCTTCACAAACTCTTCAATGGCCTCTAGAATCACCACAATCAAATTGGATCATGGGGGGACTTTTGCTTCTTGTTGAGAAACTACTTATTTCAATATTTTACATAATCCAGGTAATAGTAGGAAATTATCACATTTTCTAAAGTTTAAAAATATTATAATTATTTTAAAATTATCAATTTTCCTTATAATTTCCCACCAAAAATATATAAAAAAAAAAAATCAACATTTATCTATATGAAATCTTGTAAAAATTTATCATTTTTCCACAAAAAAATTAGGGGGTGTGCAAAAAAATGAAAAAAAAAAAAAAAAAAAAAATTTGTTTTGAATGTTGTGATTCACCGATAACTTTAGAGAATATTTGAGGAAAAAAGCGAATTGTATTTATTATTCTCAAGAATAAATACTACAAGTTTACAACAAGAAACTCAAAGAAAACCTCACACTCTCTCTATACAATTATACACTCATTTGGGATGATCTAAGCTCACTGGAAGACTTGTTTTTATAGTACAAAAATGACTACTGTTCGTTCCTGAATTGGTGGCATCAATTGCTCATTTTGTTGACAATTATCAAAGCCACAAATCAAGCCACCTAAAGTAGGTTTGGCTTGATGCAGAAAATGAGGTGGCAGTTGGATGCTTGCTGGACTTCACATTGAATTAGTTCAATTTTTTAAATGAAAAGTTCAACGGTACTAATTAATTAATTAGATTTTATTAAATTTTTTAAGTCTAATTATGTCATGTGGTTATATAATTTTATGTTGGTTACATTATTAATTTTTTTGGTATTTAGTGATGTTTAATTGTATGAAATATTTATAATTATTTATTTTTTGTTATGATTCATTTTATTTTTCTACATTTTAAATTATATAAATTGTGATGATATCATATGACAAGTTTATATTATATTGATGTAGTTGTTATGATTAGAAATAATTGTAATTATTTTTAAATAAATAAATGAATAATTTTATATATATATATATATATATATATTTTATAATTACACTGAACCGCACTTTGTACACCCTATTAAAAATGTGAAAATTGATATACTTTTGAAATTTCAAGTGGAAAAATCATAATTCGTAAAATATTATGATTTGAACTCTCGTCTAATTTAAGATGGAAATGGGAATCTTTTTCGTATGAGGATCCAAGTTTTTTAAAGCTTCTATAATTTGTATTCTATTTCTATGGCTCTTTTAACAGACCCAAATTGTGAAGCTTTACCCTGCGGAATTGGTAGTGGCATTGCTCTACAGCTTGTCTGCAACCATTATATGTACACCTATATGTTTCATTGCAGAATCAAATTTGAGTTCTTGGAGACTAAAACCTGACATAGAATTGGCTACAATTGTGTACTCGGTAAGAATCCAACAGCAATTAAATAGAATTCAAAAGAAAGGGGAATGAAAATGGCTAGTGAAAATTTCTTCTTTTTTTTTTTTTTTTTTTTTTTAAATTATTGTTTCAGGCATTTTTTGGATTAACATTTAGTACTGTCGTGCATACATTTGGCTTGCACATGAAAGGCCCCGTGTACACAGCAACTTTCAAGCCTTTATCCATTGCCATGGCAGCTATTATGAGTTTCATATTTCTCGGCGAAAGTCTTTATCTAGGGAGGTACGTATTAATAGTCTGTTTGATCATGCTTAAAATCATATTAAATATATTTTTTTAAAAAAATTAAAATTATTTGAAATCTCATATAACTACTATTTAAGTATAACTCCTATGCGTACCCTAATTTTGTTGGTTTGTTGATATTTGTTTATGTATGATCCATTTGTGTTTTTTACCTAATATTATTAATTGCAGCGTTATCGGAGGAGTAATAATATGTATGGGATTTTATGTTGTATTATGGGGGAAGGCGAATGAAGAAAAGATGAATGATGGCTTGGGAGATTCAGAGTATAATAAGACTCCCTTGTTGTTGTAAACTTTCTTAAAGTTGAAGACACATGAAGGACTCCATTGTTGGCTAGTAGTTAATTCTCCAATATTGTAAATATCTATAACTTTGCTAGATATATTTTCTTAACCCTACCAGTTTGAAAGTAGATATTTAAATATTAATTTTCTCAATGAATCAGTCATATATATATATATATAATTGTAATTAATTGAATGAATCCAAAATCATATAACGGTTTTATTGTAATTTTATAAATATCTCTATCATTGGAGGATATTTCAGCAATTACAAAATATGTAATAATAGTTTATTTGACTTCATTTGATTATTAAATCAAAGTGGTAGACAATGAACTAATCAAAATAAATTTTAAATTATTATTTTTCACTTTAATCAATAAAAATATTAAAAAAAAAATCAGTAATAGGAAGTACTAGATAATGCAAGTGTTATTGTTATAATTCTATATATTATGTCTTTTATTTCTATTCAAATAGTGGAGTAGTGGACAAGCAATTAATGGTTTTTTTTTCAAAAGGTAATCATCATTAATCATCAATCATAAATTCATATATACATCTATACATATATACAAGGATAACATGGGAATAAAACTTGCCATACATTATAAATATTTCATCATTTAGTGTCATTTTTTTGGTCTCCATGTTCATCATCAACAATAATAATTTTTTATTTCTTCTTTTTCCTATTTAATTTCCAAAAAAAAAGGATGGAAAAGCTAGCACTAAGGAGTTTAAGCACTCGGGCTAAAATAATTGGCACAGTAGTATCAATATCAGGTGCAATGGTGGTGGTTCTTTATAAAGGCCCAACAATCTTATCTTCTACTTCTTCTTCAACAAGACCTTCACAAACTCTTCAATGGCCTCTAGAATCACCACAATCAAATTGGATCATTGGGGGACTTTTGCTTCTTGTTGAGAAACTACTTATTTCTATACATGGCAGAAAAGCCCGAGCCCGCCCTGGCCCGGGGTGGAAAAAGCCTGGGTCGGGTTTCAAATGAGGGCCCGGGTCGGGCTCAACCCAAAAAGCTCGGGTCCGGCTCGGGCTTAAAATAAATAATTAAATATTTTTAATTATAAAATATATATATATATATATATATATATATATATATTTATATAATAATTTTTTATTTTTATAATTTTTTATAATAAAAAATCGGGCCCGGCCCGGGGCCGCCCCGGTGACTGCCCGAGCCCGGGCCAAATTTTTTTTGCCGGGATAAGCCCGGCCCGTTACCATCCCTACTTATTTCAATATATTATATAATCCAGGTAATAGTAGGAAATTATCACAATTTCACGTGAAATTAAGTGAAAGTTTGAAAATATTATAATTATTTTAAAATTATCAATTTTCCTCATAATTTCCCACCAAAATTATAAAAAAAAAATTCAACATTTATCTATATGAAATCTTGTAAAAAATTTTTTTATCAATTTTCCACCTTAAAATTTAGGGGTGCGCAAAAAAATGAAACTGATAAAACCAAACTGTATTGAATTAGTTCAATTTTTTAAATGTGAACCGAACTAATTAAATAATTATAATTGTATGAAATATTTATAATTATTTATTTTTATTACGATTCATTTTATTTTTCAACATTTTAAATTATATAAATTATGATTATATCTTATGACAGGTTTATATTGATGTAGTTGTTATGGTTAGAAGAGTCATATACTAAAAAAAATTGACTAGTTTATTATTTTTTTAAAAACGAAAAACTGAAACGAAACAAATAGACAATTAGAAATAATTGTAATTATGTTTTAAATAATTAACTGAATAATTTTAATTATAAATTATTATTTTTATAATTATACCGAATTGCACTTTGCACACCCTGTTGACGGCTGATTTTGGTCTCAGGGCAATATGAGAATATTACTCCCGGGCCAATCCTCATTCAATAGTGAATTTGTTCGGTTAAGGGGAAACCAAAAGCAAATTTAGCAAAAACAGATAAATACACCAATCAATAAGGAGATTTAACGTGGTTCGGCGGATCAGATCACACCTACGTCCACGGGCACAAAACGGATGGTATTTTTATTACTAAGATATGCTTCTCTAGTCTCTCTTTTGTTTACAAGTCTGGTCGCAATGATCTTGATATTGATTCTCATGCCTCTTACGCACACTCTACCCTTCTATTTATAATAGTGTAGAAATCAGATTCCTTCTCCTACAAGAATTTCCTAGTTGAAACAATTTCATTTTCCCATAAGGATTCCTAGTCAAAACTACATTCACTCCCTTTATCTTACTAGAACACTGACTTATCAGTTTACCCTATGAATGTATGATAACTTATCATCTTATCCGAGAAAATAGGATGCCTTATCTTTCTGAGCGCGCCTCGCTATCTGGTCGATCTTTATGAGGTCCGTCATGATGGGTCTTTGAACTAAGAATGCTTATGTCGATATGATAATTGTCCGGTCATCCGATCTTAAGTGGTCGGTTTACCGATCCTATAGTGCTCGGCCCCTCACTCATGTGGTCGGGTTGATATTAATGATCCTGACCAAGAAGGGAATTACCTTTTTACCCATGTCGTACTGCTTAAATAACATAGGTCTAGAAAACACCATCAACATATGTCCCCTAGTTCTCGGTAACAACGAGTTTGCGAGTTGATGCCGGGAACTATAAAAAAAGATGGTGTGCCGATAAATCCGTCGGTGGTCACTCCAGGAACCGCAGAGAAAAATGTCTTGGCTGCAAATCTGGCCCTTCCTGCCACCCTCATGTGCTCAGTCAACGAGGATCCCGATATCTACCCGTGGAGAAAATAATTTGCCCTTATGCTGATGACGATCGACTCGGTGGGACGTAACCCGACTCCGAGCTGAGAAGAACATTTGGCTCTGGGGGAATGTCACTTCCCCAGACCAATAGAGACAGACTCGGTGGGACGTAAGACGACCCCGAGCTGAGAGAAACACTTGGTACTGAGGGAAATGTTACGTCCTCAGTCCAAAAGACAGACTCGGTGGGACGTAATCCGACCCCGAGCTGAGAGAAACACTTGGCACTGGGGGAAATGTTACGTCCCCAGTCCAAAAGACAGACTCGTTGGGACGTAACCCGACCCCGAGCTGAGAGAAACACTTGGCTCTGGGGGAATGTTACGTCCCCAGTCCAAAGAGACAGACTTGGTGGGACGTAACCCGAACCCGAGCTGAGAGAAGTCATAATGGCCTCGGTGGAACGAATCCAGCCCCGAGCCGATTAACCAAGTGGCCTCGGCGGAACGAATCCAGCCCCGAGCCGATACAAACATCGATCTCGGCGGTACAAGAGCAGACCCGAGCCGGAAAGAAAACATCGGTCTCGGCGGTACAAGAGTGGACCCGAGCCGGAAAGAGACGTCGGTCTCGGCGGTACAAGAGCATACACGAGCCGAAAAGAGACATCGGTCTCGGCGGTACAAGAGGAGACCCGAGCCGGAAAGAGACATCGGTCTCGGCGATACAAGAGCATACCCGAGCCGGAAAGAAACAAGTGGCATCGGCGGAATGAATCCAGCCCCGAGCCGATTAATCCTTAGGACTTATTCAGAAGGGAAGTGAATCAACCATTTGAAGCCCTACCGAATCTGGCACGGGCGTCCCCTTTCCAGACCAGCGAAAAACAAAAACAAAACTCTGGAAAATAAAATTAAAAGGTGGGGGCGACTTAGCACTTATCCCAACACAAAATGTTAAATTGTAAACAACAACACGGATTCTTTAAGACAACGTCCTACCCGAGTTTTCCAAAACACAATCCTGAATCTTTCAATTCAGAGTCCCGGCGAACTAGGATTTGGATCAAAGAGCGTTTAGAATGGTAATGGCACATCCTCTATACTTCAGGTCTCCATGAAGCTTGTGTACTGTTTGATGGCTCCTCCTTACAACGCTAGAGTAAGCATACGCTACGAGGGCACAATCCCTCCTCGTGTTATACCTCTCTTGGATCCAAATGATCAAAGAAATGAGGATCAAAGAGTGCCCGAAATATTAAGGGCATATTCCTCCTTATGCTCGGTAACACTGGAGCAAGCAAACACTACGGGGGTATCATCCATCCCCGTGCTATGCTTCTCTCGGATCCGAATGATCAGAGAAATAGGGATCAAAGAGTGCCCGACACATTAAGGGCATATTCCTCCTTATGTTCGGTAACACTGGAGCAAGCAAACGCCACAGGGGTATCATCCCTCCCCGTGTTATGCTTCTCTCGGATCCGAATGATCAGAGAAATATGGATCAAAGAGTGTCTGAAATATTAAGGGCATATTCCTCCTTATGTTCGGTAACACTGGAGCAATCAATCGCCACGGGGTTATCATCCTTCCCCGTGCTATGCTTCTCTCGGATCCGAATGATCAGAGAAATAGGGATCAAAGAGTGTCTGAAACATTAAGGGCATATTCCTCCTTATGTTCGGTAACACTGAAGCAAGCAAATGCTACGAGGGCATCATCCATTCTCGTGTTATGCTTCTCACGGATCCAAATAATCAAATAAATAGGAATACAAAAAACCTCAAAGAGACCAAGGTTCCACTCCAGTCATCCTCAGCTTTCCGAAAATCCTTCAACATGATACTATCATTTATGCCATCCAGGAATCAGTTTCATGCCTTCTAGGCAGCCACATAGCCAAAATCATCTCCAATAAACTCGGGCATCTACCCGAGGAATGTACTGATTAGATAACAGTATAGAAGAATCCAGCCATCAAGTCTTTGGTGCTTCTGCTAGTGATCCAACCAAAACTGAACCAGATGTGGAGGGTGGCACTTGATTTGTGATAATGTGTTCCTCTGACACTTTGTCATTCATCGCATTTAAATAAGAAGGTGTCAACTTTATTAGGAGTTTGCACTGACTTTTTGCCATTACGTACTATCTTCGCCTTTATGATCATTTTCTGCTCAAAGTACCTATTTTTAGCTTTGAAATACCTAATTTCGAAGCTGAAAAAGTTGAAGTTGGTTTGCGAATGCCCCTCTCGGCTTTTATGGTAGATATAACAGAATCTGCAGTAGATCCCAAACCTTCTCTCCCAATCAGCTTCACCCCCAGCTTCTCACAGAGGTAGTTTAACCTCATTTCATCTCCTCCTCTCACCTCTCTCAGATCAAGCACTTGTTGCCTTGTTAATAAAGTATATACATGTAGCTGTTGTTGCTGATTAAAATGTGACTGAAGCTGCTCAAAAAGTCTTTTATTTGAATGATGTTGATCCACATGATTCTTTTTTCGAGGATCATTAAATGTCACCCTTAATATAGCTGGTGACTTTAGGTCAGGATTCTTCCGGCTAAAAATAACGGAAAAGCTCCCAAATTCTAAATCAGGTTCCCTGAATAGATCAGTGAGAGCAGAAGCATAAGAATAAGCATTCTTCAATGGGCTTTTGCCTACCTTCACCTTCATCTTCAAGGCTCGTGCATTAGCATATTGAGCCATTTTTGCAGCTTCCCTCATCCTACTAAGAAAAGCACCATGCATAGTTGCAGGGTATCACCTAATGATGGCATCTCCTGCAAAGAAAAGTCTTCCATCCCCCACACTTTCTGCCATTATATCATAATCATCTCCAGAAGCCCCCACTGCAACATTAGAGTAAGAACCTAGGCTAAAGGGATCACCACCCCATCTGGTACAAACAGCTTGGATTGGTTCCGGGACACTGATTCCTTTTGGTTCATATATGCCTTTAAGAATTTGAAGAACTTTGGTAACTGCATCTGTTGGGGGCATGCTCTCAAAATTATATGCAGCCTCTCCTGCAACTAAAGCAATCAAGAGAGGACCACCAGCAACTGTTGCATAGCTGTAAAACAGAAAGAACTCCCCTCTTCTGCTCGAATCATCAGTCAGATGGCCAAATGTATCAAGATCTGTTTCCCAAAACACACAAAGGAAAAAGCATTGCAACTTTATTCAACAACCAATATCCCAACCTCTTAATTGCATCAAGCTTTTTTTGAGGCAATTCTGGAATAAATTAATAGAACCACTTTTTAAAACCCCAAGTGGAACAATACACAATACCATATCACCCTCAAACACTTGACTTCCAGCAAGCAACTGGACCCCATCACTACCGTACATAATAGTATGCACAGTCCTCTTATACAAAATTGGAACATTCTCATCCAATGTCTGAACTAACCTTTCATTCTGTTGTTGAACTCCCTGATGACCGGTGATTTCCACCTTCTGCCATCGTTTTACTACGCGAGCTACTTTTTGTTGAGTTCCCCACAGACGGCGCCAACTGTTGACGGCTGATTTTGGTCTCAGGGCAATATGGGAATATTACTCCCGGGCCAATCCTCATTCAATAGTGAATTTGTTCGGTTAAGGGGAAACCAAAAGCAAATTTAGCAAAAGACAGATAAATAAACCAATCAACAAGAAGATTTAACGTGGTTCGGCGGATCAGATCCCACCTACGTCCACGGGAACAAAACGGATGGTATTTTTATTACTGAGATATGCTTCTCTGGTCTCTCTTTTGTTTACAAGTCTGATCGCAATCATCTTGATATTGATTCTCATGCCTCTTACGCAC
Organism: Zanthoxylum bungeanum; assembly: GCA_019454045.1. Classification (NCBI taxonomy): domain Eukaryota; kingdom Viridiplantae; phylum Streptophyta; class Magnoliopsida; order Sapindales; family Rutaceae; genus Zanthoxylum; species Zanthoxylum bungeanum. Next base: position 93,781 of record SKCR01008825.1, on the reverse strand, counting down.
ACTTTACCCTTCTATTTATAATAGTGTAGAAATCAGATTCCTGCCTCTTACACACACTCTACCATTCTATTTATAATAGTGTAGAAATCAGATTCCTTCTCCTACAAGAATTTCCTAGTTGAAATAATTTCTTTTTCCCATAAGGATTCCTATTCAAAACTACCTTCACTCAATTTATGCTACTAGGACACTGACTTATCAGTTTACCCCATGAAGGTAGGATAACTTATCATCTTATCCGAGAAAATATGATGCCTTATCTTTCTGAGTGCGCCTCGCTATCTGGTCGGTCTTTATGAGGTCGGTCATGATGGGTCTTTGAACTGAGAATGCTTCTGCCGATCTGATAATTGCCCGGTCATCCGATCTTAAGTGGTCGGTTACCGATATTATAGTGCTCGGCCCCGCACTCATGTGGTCGGGTCGATATTAATGATCCTGACCAAGAAAAGAATTACCTTTTTACCCATGCCGTACTGCTTAAATAACATAGGTCTAGAAAACACCATCAACACACCCTATTAAAAATGTGAAAATTGATATACTTTTGAAATTTCAAGTGGAAAAATCATAATTCATAAATTGTTATGATTTTTTGAACTTTCGCTTAATTTCGGATGAAAATATGATCTTTTTCGTATGAAGATCCAAGTTTTTTAAAGCTGCTATAATTTGTATTCTTTTCTATGGCTCTTTAACAGACCCAAATTGTGAAGCTTTACCTTGCGGAATTGGTAGTGGCATTGTTCTACAGCTTGTTTGCAACCATTATATGTACACCTATATGTTTCATTGCAGAATCAAATTTGAGTTCTTGGAGACTAAAACTTGACATAGAATTGGCTACAATTGTGTACTCGGTGAGAATCTAACATCAATTAAAAAGAATTCAGAAGAAAGGGGAATGAAAATGGATAGTGAAAATTTCTTTTTTTTTTTAAATTGTTTCTGGCATTTTTTGGATTAACATTTAGTACTGTTGTGCATATATTTGGCTTGCACATGAAAGACCCTGTGTACACAACAACTTTCAAGCATTTATCCATTGCCATTGCAACTATTATGAGTTTCATATTCCTCGGCGAAAGTCTTTTTCTAGGGAGGTATGTATTAATAGTCCGTTTGATCGTGCTTAAAATCATATTAAATATTTTTTTAAAAAAATAAAATTATTTGAAATCTCCTATAACTACTATTTAAGTAGAACTCCTATGCGTACCTGAATTTCATTGGTTTCTTGATCTTTGTTTATGTATGATTTATTTGTGTTTTACCGAATATTATTAATTACAGCGTCATTGGAGGAGTAATAATATGTATGGGATTTTATGTTGTATTATGGGGGAAGGCGAATGAAGAAGAGATAAATGAGGGTTTGGGAGATTCAGAGTATAATAAGACTCTCTTGTTGTTGTAAAGTTTCTTAAAGTTGAAGACAGGTGAAGGACTCCATTGTTGGCTAGTAGTTAATTCTCCAATATTGTAAAAATACACAACTTTGCTAGATATATTTTCTTAACCCTGCCATTTTGAAAGCATATATTAAATATTAATTTTCTCAATGTATCAGTCATACATATATATATACACACACACACACACATATCAACTCGTATAGGCTAAGCCTATTAAAATAACATAAACTCATACTCATGGCTATTTTGAGTTTTGGAGATCGTATACGAGTTTTTAAAATATGTGGTCTCTGTTGTAAAATATGTATTATTAAATGAAATCAACATGCATCAAACAAATCTTGAACATCAAAACCAGAACATAACAATGAAATCAAATCTACACTAATATACCAATCTTAAATCATAAATCCTAAACCTTAGAGAACAAGAAAAACCTGAAAAAATATTGAAGATACTGAAAATGAATTCCAAGTCGAGATGTCTCTGTCCTTAAGAACTTATTAGCCATCGTCTCGATACTCTACAGATGCTATGTGACTAATATTCTCCCAGGATTCCTTAGATTCTTCTTGTTGAAGGGGCACTCCTTTAACAAGATCTTAAACTAGGACAATGATGGAAACTATCTTCTACTTAAAAGACTTTCTAGTATGTAAGACTCTTAGAGAATGTATATAGAATAATTCAGTCAATTGAAATGGGAATGTAATGCCTTATTTATAGACATTGTTAAGGAATATGGAATCAATATCTAAAATAGAATTCCTATTACCATTAGGATTTATGGTTTTATTATATTTCCCTATTAGATGAAGATTTCTTATATTCATTATTATTGTTCATAGCTATAGGATTCCTTTTCTATTTTGGTTTTTTATGTAGCCTATATATATAGGCATTTACCATTGTAAATTCATATAGAGTGAATTCAAGACTTTCTTTCATTATCTAACATGGTATTAGAGCACACTTCACAAGTGTGCCCTAGGCCGGCTCCTTTTTGGTTTCAACTCTCTTTCAAATTTGCTTCCACTCTCTCTCGGGATTTCACTCCCTCTCTCTGGCTTCGGCACTTTCGGGCTTCAGCTCTCTTTCGGGATTTCGCTCCCTCTCTGGCTTCGGCACTTTCAGGCTTCGGCTCTCTTTCAGGATCTCGCTCCCTCTTTGGCTTCGGTTCTCTCGGGCTTCGGCTCTCTTTTGGGATTTTTCTCCCCTTTTGGCTTCGGCATTCTCTTGGGCTTCGACTCCCTTTTCAGCTTCGGCTTTATTTCGGGATTTCACTCTCTCTCCTCCTCTCGCTTCGGCATCATTTTGGGCTTCGGCTCCCCCTTCGGGCTTCGTTGGTTAAAGCTCTCTGGTTTCGGCATCCTCTTGGGCTTCGGCTCCCCCTTCAGGCTTCGTATGTTAAATCTCTCATGCTTCGGCATCATTTTGGGCTTCGGGTCCCCCTTCGAGCTTCATAGGTTAAAACTCTCCGACTTCAGCATCCTCTTGGGCTTCGACTCCCCCTTCGGGCTTCGTAGGTTAAAGCTCTCCTGCTTCGGCATCATTTTGGGCTTCGGCTCCCCCTTTGGGCTTCATAGGTTAAAGCTCTTCTGCTTCAGCATCATTTTGGGCTTCGACTCCCCCTTCAGGCTTCGTAGGTTAAAGCTCTTCGGCTTCGGCATCCTCTTAGGCTTCGGCTCCCCCTTCGGGCTTCGTAGGTTAAAGATCTCCTACTTCGGCATCATTTTGGGCTTCGGCTCCCCCCTTCGGGCTTCGTAGGTTAAAGCTCATCCATTATCTCAAGGTTTCCAGCCTCCAAGTTTCAAGATTTCCAAGTTTCAGAACTCCGCTCTCCGATTTCAAGATGCAACCTCAAGCTTACTCCTTCGTTACCAGCTTGAGTTTGAGGGGGGGTGTTAAGGAACATGGAATCAATATCTAAAATAGAATTCCTATTACCATTATGATTTATGGTTTATTATATTTCCCTATTAGATGAAGATTTCCTATATTCATTATTATTGTTCATAGATATATGATTCCTTTTCTATTTTGGTTTTCTATGTAGCCTATATATATAGGCCTTTACCATTGTAAATTCATATAGAGTGAATTCAAGACTTTCTTTCATTATCTAATAGACATGGTGGGTTACCATTGAAAAGCTACCCTTATGTCTATCAAGACAATTCCTAAAGGTTATGTCTTTTTACATATAAAGGACATACCATTCCCTTTAAACTCATGGGTTTAATCTCTTCACTTAAGGATTACATCCTTTCATTTTCTATATATAACCTCTTACAACCATATTTAGAAAATTTCCTATTATCCCCCACAATTTTCTAAATATTAATGCAGACACTTAAGAGATTTTCCGCGAAATAAAACTGCATCGAAATAGGTAGCTTTCGCCTTGAACCTTTCCTAGTGAATGACAATCGGATTTACTTGGAAAACCGGTGACCTATAGTCTTGAATTGTTCTGCCGTTGGTGTAAACCAAGACAATTGCCAACACACAGCTTTACTTTGACTATTTCCCATTCTACGGTTGTGTTCATTTCTACCATAAACATTGGTCATAGAGTCATCAAGTCCTTTAGGGAATTCAGCCTGGAAAAATCCCATGGAAGCGACCTCACTTCTTACTTGAAATAGGTGATCTACAATAAAGAGGTAATATGTCTTTACCCCCATTAGGAATTTTCTCCTAATATAGTGATTATTAAAAGCCTTAGCTTATCCTAGCCTTAACAGACAACACTCTGCGTCATTATCGGAATGGGAAAGAGAATAAAATTCCACAGTGTTTTTTTTTAATTGCACAAAGTTTCAGTTGTCCATTTTGAACCTAGATCTTGGGATCTCTAGTTAGCTAGGTTGAGTTTCCATAGTGACAATTCTTAATTTATAGGCTTCAAGCACATTCACTTCGATGACTTCTCAATTTTCTCTCTAGGTAAACCTTTAGTAAGTGGATCCGCTAGGTTTTCCTTTGATTTCACATAATCGATCGATATTATGCCACTTGAGAGCAGTTGTCGTATGGTATTATGTTTGTGACGTATGTGTCGAGACTTATCATTATACATTGTATTTTGGGCTCTCCAATAGCCTACTGACTATCACAATGTATGCTTATCAATGGCATTGGTTTGGGCCAATTTGGAATATCCTCCAGGAAATTTCGAAGCCATTCCGCTTCCTCCGCTGTTTTGTCTAATGCTATGAATTCTGATTCCATAGTAGACCGAACAATACATGTTTGCCTCGAGGATTTCCATGACACGGCTGCACCATCAAGTGTGAAAACAAATTCACTCGTAGATTTGGAATCCACTGTATCAGATATCCAATTAGCATCGATGTATCCCTCTAGAACAACAGGATATCTCATATAATGCAGATCATATTTTGAAGTTTCTCTCAGATACCTCAAAACTCTTACTATGGATTTCCAGTGGTTATGTCTTGGATTACTCGTATATCTGTTAAGCCTGTTTACAGCTTGAGCGATATCAGGTCGTGTGCAATTTGTGAGATACATCAGACTTCCGATGATTCTCGAATACTCTAATTGCGATACGCTTGAGCCAGTATTCTTTGATAAATGAAGAGTTAGGTCTACAAGAGTTCTAGCCACATTTAGATCTCATTTATTATATTTCTCAAGTATCTTCTCAACATAGTGAGTCTGAGATAATATATATCCTTATGATGTTCTAGAAATCTTAATTCCTAAGATCACATTAGGTACTCCTAAATCTTTCATATCAAATTTGCAGGTTAACACTTTTTTGGTAGACTGAATCATCTCATGATTACTACCAATTATCAACATATCGTCTACATAGAGACACACAATGACATATCCTTTTTGAGTTGATTTGGTGTATACACATTTATCACACTCATTGATAACATCTCTTTGTCAAAATTTTCATGCTATTGTTTAGGTGCTTGTTTTAATCCATACAATGATTTTATAAGTTTACACACCTTCTATTTTTGTCCATGAACATTGAAACCTTCTGGTTGTTCCATGTAAATCTCTTCATCCAGTTCACCATTTAAGATTGTTGTCTTTACATCCATTTGATATATTTCAAGATCAAATATAGCTGTTATGGCTATGAGTATTCTTATTGACGTGATACGAGTCACTGGTGAATAGGTGTTAAAGTAATCAAAGCCTTTTTTTGTCTATAACCTTTTAAGACAATTTTTGCCTTGTATTTATCTATTGATTCATCCGGTTTCATCTTCCATTTGAATATCCATTTGTAGCCTAGTGGCTTACAATCTGGAGGAAGATCAACCAACTCCCAAGTATGGTTTTGTAGGATGGAATCAATCTCACTGTTGATAGACTCTTTCCACAAAAGTGCTTCCGAATAAGACGTTACTTCTTTATAGCTCATTTTCTAACTAGTATGTCAGAAAATTGGGTCCAAATGACTTAGACGTTCTAGCTCTTTTGCTACGTCTAGGTTCAATTGCCTCAAAATTTTCATGTTGACCTGACTCGTGGTTAGCCTGATCGTTGTCTTTGACAATATCAATAGTTCTTTTGAAAGCCTCTGTTCTTTGTTTTTCCTTACAAGGACATGTCTCTTCAAAAAACGTCACATTCATTGACTCAATTATCATATTCGGATTGATGTCAGGAATTTCAGAATTATGTACCAAGAATCGATACGCACTACTATTGCAAGCATATCCAATGATATACAATCAACAGTTTTGGGTCTTATTCTAACCGTCTTTGGTTTAGGAAGTATTACTTTGGCAGACAACCGACACCCCCACACTTTCATATATTATAGAAAGTACGTGATATATCTACAACTCATATATTATCTTGTCCAATCTTCTGTTAGGTAGCTTGTTCAAAACGTAGTTGGCGGAAAGTAAGGCTTCCCCCCACAAGTTCTGGGGTAGACAAGAGCTTGTCAACATGGCGTTCATCATTTCCTTCAACGTTCGATTTTTACGCTCAACAATCCCGTTTTATTGAGGCAAATAAAGAGCAGTAGTTTCGTGAATAATTCCATGATTGGAACAATATTCACCAAATGGTGACACATATTCACCACATCTATCACTCCTTATTCTTTCGATTTTCTTTCCAAGTTGATTTTCAACTTCGTTCTTATATTGTATAAAGCTCTCAATAGCTTTATCTTTGCTCCTCAGCAAATACACATAGCAGAATCTTGTGCTATCATCGATAAAAGTGCATCGATAAAAGTGACAAAGTACTTTTTATTGCCTCTTGTTTGCACAATATTCATATCACACACATCAGAGTGTACAAGTTCCAAGGGTTCAGAACTTCGTTCTATGGAGTGAAATGATGCTCTATTCATTTTTGCTTTACATGCCTCACATTTATGTTGGTTATCAATTTTAATTTTAGGTATAAGGTCCATGTTAATTAATTTACGCATTGTATCATAATTAACATATCCTAACCTCCCATGCCATACATTTTGTGACTCAATAATATAAGCGGAAATTGTAGCTTTATTATTAGCATTGTGTCGATTGACAGTCATTACATTTGAAAATAAGCGATTATCCTAAGATTCTGACCCTATGCGGAAATACAAATAATAAACAGGACAAGTCCTAATTACTGTAACAATGGAATCTCAACAAGCAACCACAATAAACAACAATTAAAATATGCTGCAAATATAAAAAAATAATAATAAATTAAAGCAGCAAATATAAATCAAACCAAAAAATCAACACAAGTAATTCTGGTGACGAATTGGAAAACTCGTGCGAGTAAAAAACCACTCCGGGTATATCGGCTACCAGCCCAATCCACTATATAGAGAAAAACTTACAGCGATGGTCAAGACCTATGGTGGAAACTCCACCGACTCAAGTACCTCAATACTGCAAGAACTCAAGGCAACTCCTCAAGCCCGCGACCCACGATTTTCTTCAGAACCTCTGAAGTCTCTGAGTAGATTGTATCACCTCTGACGTCGGAACTCCGACTATCAAACTTCCTCCTAAAGAACTCTGAAGGATTAGGAATTTTGGGTTATGTTGTGTTGAAGGTTTATCAAAGAGGGATTCACACCATTAATGAAGAAGACAAGAAGATAAGAAGTCTTCAATGGTGGAATCAAATAAGGTTGAAAGCTTTGAGAGATTTTGGCTCAAGGAAATTGTGTTTCAACCACTGGGGATGGCGGCTACATGTTATATTTATAGGTAGGGTGAAAAGCTAGGGTTTTTCAAAGTGAAAAGGCACAAAAACATGTTCAGATGCGACTGGCGTTCGAACGTTTACTCGAATGCCGCACGAACGCACGCATATTGGAAAGACTCGTTCGAACTCCCCTCGAACGCACAACGAACGGATGCTCTCTGGAATGATCCCGTTCGAACCCAACAAGAACGTGCCTCGAACATTTGCTCTCTGGAATGATCCCGTTCGAACCCAATGGAGAACGTGACACTAACGCCACATGTTCGAACCAAATAACAAACGCAGCACTAACGTCAATGTTCGAACGCTGCAACAAACGCACCACGAACGCATGTATGATGCACAACAGCCAAAAACCAGTCCAATTGCACCAAGATCTTCATGATAGATTACAACTCAATTGAACTTGTTTTGTCACGGGCATTGCTAATAAAACTGGAACTAACAACATTGAACTTGAAAAGACCTTCAGTGAGGTATCATTTTCATACATAAACATCATTCTTGGTCAATACAATCAGAAACAAATACAAGCTTAAAACCATTCTTGCTAAAGAGAGAGCTTGAGACCAAGTTCTTCTGAATATCAGGAACATGCAAAATATTCTTCAATATAAGCTCATTTTCGGATGTCATCTTCAGAACCATTGTGCATTGTCCAACCACTCTAGAGGTAGACGAATTTCCCATTGTCAGATGATCGCCACCATCGACCTTCATATACGAGGAAAACATCTTGCTTTCAGCAAAGATATGGCGAATAGCCCCAGTGTCTACCCACCATTCTCTAGGATTCCCAACCAAGTTGTCTTCTGTTACAACTACTGAGAGGTTCATATCTGAGATCTCATTAGTTAGCTGCTCATCTTCAGTGACATGAGCCTCATTTTTCTTTGTCTTGCCTTTGTCCCGAGACTTCTTATTTCTGCAGTCATTTGCCATATGACCGCTTTTTCTACAGTTGTAGCACTTCCTCTTGAACTTCTTGTTAGCTTAGGAAGAATCAACTCAATTGTTCTTTCTTTTTTTGATACCCTTTACACCCTCGACGATGTTGGCCTTATATTTCATAGTCTTGTAGCTGGCCTTCTCGGACTTCATGTTGTCTTCATCGATCCTAAATCGAACTCCAAGGTCTTCAAGGCTCATCTGCTTCTTTTTATATTTCAGATAGCTCCTGAATTCCTTCCATGATATAGGCAACTTTTCAATGATTGTGGCAACTTGAAACGCCTCACAGAGTTTCATTCATTCATCTAATATTTCATGAATGATCAATTGTAGTTCACCCAACTGAGACATTATCGTTCTTAAATCTACCATTTTGTAGTCCAGGAACCTATCCATGACAATTTTCTTTTGCCCGGCATCCTCAGTTTTGTATTTCTTCTCGAGATATTTCCATAGAACCTTCAAAGAAATCATGCATTGTTACACATTGTACAGGGTATTGTCAAGTCCTCCCAAGAGGTAGTTCTTGCACAAGAAGTCGTCTGACGACCAAGTCTCTTCTCGCATTTGCTTGTCTGTTTTTGTTTCTCCCTCCACATGACCCGAAGGATCTTTGAGGTACTTAGCCAACTGCAACGTTGTCAGGTAGAACAATATCTTGCTCTGCCACTGTTTAAAGTTTGCTCCACCAAACTTTTCTGGTTTTTCTCCATGAGTGACAGATACTGCGATATTTCCGCTAGCCATATGTAACTGGAAAAAATCAACAGCAATCAATAAGTCTACAAAATATAAATTGCACAACGATCAAACGATTGATCTTGTTTAAGTGATATACTAAGAATCCACTCGTTGTTATATTGGAAAGTAGTACCAAATAACACAAGTCCTTGAATTTGAGACTAAGGTTTGTTATGATAAGTAAATAAAGGAATATTCCCAGAGGACGAGGGGGGTCCGGAGTAACCACTTAAATCCTTGACCACTTAGGCTCTTATCGCCTTTTTGACAGAATATCATTTAAACACTTTCTCAATAGAATCTCTTAGGCATTCAAACTTAGTATTACACTTCGTGTAGAATTATATGTATAAATGTGTATTAATCAATCAAGCTTGGACGAAATTACTTGTGTAATATTATACTTTTAATTCTCAACCAAGTATGCAACACACAATTAAATTTCAACTTTATCACTATGTGTATGCTTGTGATAATTGAACACCCTAATATTAACTTAAATCTACACTACCAAGTTTATTGTAATACAGTAGATGATTTTACTACGTTAATATTATGATAACATAAATTAATCTAAGTCTATTTCAATTTAGAAATAATTCCAGGATTAATTCGTTAGTGTCACGTTCATTTCTTTGTTCTAACGAAACTATCCAGTGAGTTCTCGTTCGTGTAGCGTTCTTAAACGTGTTCGAACGAAGTGTTCTAGAGAGTTTACGTTCGTGTCGCGTTCGAAAAGAAATTTGAACGAAATATTTCATAGAGTTTACGTTTGTGTAGCGTCCGAAAACGCGTTTGAACGAAATATTCCATAGGGTTTACGTCCATGTTGCGTTTGAAGACGCGTTCAAACGTTCTTTGGCAGAAGACTTGCGTTCGAGTTGTATTTGAATACGCGTTCAAACATTCTTATGAAAAATCAATATTTTATCTATGCGTTCGTCGGGCGTTCGAACGCCCTTGCGTATTTTTCATGCACATAATTCATTTTTTTAAGAAAATTGACTATTAACACATGCAAATTCTCATCTAACAACACTTAAAATAATAAGTTCTTAAGATTGTTGTGAAATATGTGTTATTAAATGAAATCAACATGCATCAACCAAATCTTAAACTTCAAAACCAGAACACAACAATGAAATCAAATCTACACTAACATACCAATCTTAAACCATAAATCCTAAACCTTAGAGAACAAGAAAAAACTGGAAAAATATTGAAGATACTGAAAAAAAATCCAAGTCGAGATGTCTCTGTCCTTAAGACTTATTAGCCCTCATCTCGGTGCTCTACGAATGCTAGGTGGCTAATATTCTCCCAGGATTCCTTTGATGCTTCTTGTTGAAGAGACACTCCTTTAACAAGATCCTGAACTAGGACAATAGTGGAAACTCTCTTCTACTTAAAATACTTTCTAGTATGCAAGACTCTTATAGAATGTATATAGAATAATTCAGTCAATTGAACTGGGAATGCAATGCCTTATTTATAGACATTGAAGGTTATCATTGAAAATGTACCCTTATGTCTATCAAGACAATTCCTAAAGGTTATGTCTTTACATACAAATGACATACCATTCCCTTTAAACCCAAGGGTTTAATCTCTTCACTTAAGTTACATCCTTTCATTTTCTATATATAACCTCTTACAACCATATTTAGAAAATTTCCTATAGTCTCCTATTGATAAAATATATAAATATTTTAACTTTTTTATTGCAGTGGGTATTAAATTTTCTTAGATTTAGGGGCCTCAAATTTTGAACCAAATTTAGGGTCTAGCCAACTGCTCGTGTGGGCTGTAAGAGCCACGACCAAAATTTCACTCAAAATTCTTAAGGGTCTAGATAGCCACGGTGAGAGTCAGATATGCCCAATAACCCATTTACGTAGTGACGCTCCCTACGGGAATAAAGCCATGTAATATCGTTCACGATAGCAGACACGAATGCACCTCCGTCAAGTACCCAAAGTGGATAAATGGCTTTTTAGATTCAATAGTTGCAAAAAAAATACCCTGAAAAATGTATATATAGTAGCACATAAAAGCGTACTCCAAAGACAGGCTCAGGGGTGGCAAAACGAATTGGCGAATCGAATTTGTATCGAAACCTAAATTAATCAAATCAAATGTGATGGATTCAAATTTGATTCGTTTACTAAACGATTCCTAATATTATGATTCGTATTCGATTCGTTTATTAAACAAATCGAATATGAATATTCGTTTAATTATGATATTATTCAATGACAAGATTATCATACTTTATTTACATTAATTTTTCATAAATATGTGTGTGTATATGTATATACGTACGTACATATGTATGTATGGATATATAATACGTAATTAATAAATTTACTAAAAATGACTTACCAAATATAGATAATATTATTTTTATTCTGTGATAATTGGTAATAACTTCTCGAATCTTAGTTGGAAAATAACAACTAGTAAAAGAAAATAATAAGACTTTGATCAAAGCCGATCACCTAGGATTGATCGCATATATATCAGAAATAATATTCTAATTAGTTGTAAAGAATCGTGGACATGTCGACAATATGATATGTGCGCCTTGGAAACTTAACGGAGTAATTTATGTTTCCTAAACACAACTCGGATAGCCTACGACGGATGGATTGTTAAACATATGTGATGACCTCGACTTATATAGTTTAGAAAGGTCTTTCGTGTTCTTCGCAAATTCAGAAGTGACCGAATTGCGTACATATAAGCTAGGCTTATATGACGAACGTGTCTGAACTTAGAGAGTTTCGTAATATGAAATGTACTTATTGAGCACTTGGGTAGTCGATAATATTTGATATTATAATTATCAATCAAAATATTTAAATATTATTGGATAACATTAATTATTTACTTGACCAATTAAGATCAATTGGATTAATCCAAAATCATATAAAGACTTTGTTGTAATTTCATAAATATCTATACTATTGGAGGATATTTCAATAATTACCTAATATGTAATAATAGTGTGTTTGGCTTGATTTAATTAGATTAAATTAAAGTGATAGAAAATGAAATAATCAAGTGGTTAAACTTTGTCTAGATTTGATTGGATTAAATCAAAGTGGTAGACAAAATTGATTAGTTACACATGATATACATATTTGGACAAATTGGATAAAGTCCACCTAAAAATTTATTAGAACTTTTATTAATTAATAAATTGTATAAGCTTGGCTATAAAATGCAAGCTTGAGCAAGTTTTTGATTAAACAAACATAAGCCAAAACATAAGAAAAAAATTAGCCTAAAGAAGTGTTTAGAGAAGCTTTGGAAGTTCTCTACATTTTTCAACAAAAAGAAAATGATTAGATCTTTGGTTCAAGCTTACTAGGTAAGTTTGATCTTCTCTAATAAGCTATGTTTTGTATTTGATATAATATAGCTTGAAGTTGAAATTAGGTTAATAAACTGTATATAAATACTTTGTAAGCATAAACACAATATGCTTGTAATTGGGTCAAATATGTTTATGTTGGACGTGAACATAAAATTAGAGTTTAGAACTCTAAATAAAATCTTTGAGCTATAGTTATCATTTTCGAATCCATTGACCACCTTTAAGTGACCTAAAATGGTTCATGAGTTACTTCTTTGTGGGATTCTTATTTGGTTTGTATTTTAGATTCAAAATTTATGCATGTATATATTTTGAATAAATTTATATTTTGTAAAAAATATTTGATATTTTGAAGAACATGAATTTATTCTTTAATATGTGTTGATGTTGGTTTTGATGTTAAAATTAAATTTAAGGTGTTTGAAAGTGTTTAAGGAAAATTGTAAGCATATTGGGTTAAAAAACACATTTCCACCAGCTATATGTTTCCAGAAAGTTTATGAAAGCTTTAACAAGAAAATAATAATAATAATAATAAATTGGCACAGCATGCGCTTGCACAGTATGCTGCACAAGCTGCATGTAAGCTTGTATATGTATTTGTTTGGCTCGTGATGCGCGTAAAATCGATTTTCTCTCGTTTTGGGTTCCAGACTCCGATTCATCTCTGATTTTATGTAAGCCAATTTATAATAATAATAATAAAAATTGTAAGCCAATTTCTACCCCACTTCCTGTTAATTTCAAGTTATCCTCTTTTATGTGTCCTAGCAATGAAGCTGAGAGGAAGAAGATGTCTTGAGTACCGTATGCATCAACAGTGGGAAGCTTAATGTACGCCATGATTTGTACAAGACCAGACATTGCACAAGCAGTGGGAGCAATTAGTCATTTTATGGCGAATCCTAGTAGAGCTTTGAAATGTTGTTAAGAGGATCCTTAGATATATCAAAGGAACCTCGAATGTTGCATTATGTTATGGAGGATCATAATTAGTTGTCAGGGGCTACGTGGATTCAAATTTTGTAGGAGATATTGACAAAAGAAAATCCACCACGGGTTATGCGTTTGTACTTGCAGGAGGAGCAGTGAGCTGGGTATTCAAGTTACAAAGTGTTGTGGTTTTATCTACAACAGAAGCTGAATACATGGCAGCTACACAAGCTTGCAAGGAAGCTATTTGGTTCCTAAGGTTATTGAAGGAGCTCGGGCACATACAAGAGAAGTTTCCTTTGTTTTGTGATAGTCATAGTACTTTGTGTATTGCAAAGAATCCGGCCTTTCATTCAAGAACAAAGCATATCAAGGTACAATATCACTTTGTTCGTGAAATACTGGAAGAAGACAATGTGGGCTTGTTGAAGGTGCACACCAATGAGAACCTTGCAGACGTAATGACCAAGCCTATCAATACAAATAAATTTGTATATTGTAGATCCTCTTATGGCTAAGTAGAAACGTAAGTAGTTTGAAGAATGCAAAGTAGAATGGATGGTGTGGAAACTGATTGGTTCTCAATCAAGTTTCTAAGTGGGAGAATTGTTAAAGTCAAAGAAAAGCAGCCACCGAAAGTAGAAAAAATTAATTAATTATTTTAGATGGGTCTCACATGCTTAAAAAGAAAATAATAAAAAATTAGAATTCACTATTTACACAGTGAATCTCATGCATGTAAATAGGGCTTTATTTCATTATTTTCTTTTTAAGCATGTGGGACCCACCCACAATAATTAATTAATTTTTCTACTTTCGGTGGCTACTTTTCTTTGACTTTAACAATATTGATGTAGTTGTTATGATTAGAAGAGTTATATACTAAAAAAATTGACTAGTTTATTATTTATTTTAAACGAAAAACTGAAACGAAACAAACAGACAATTAGAAATAATTGTAATTATTTTTTAAAGAAGTAACCGAATAATTGTAATTATAAATTTTTTTTATAATTACATTGAACCGCACTTTGCACACCTTATTAAAAATGTGAAAATTGATATATTTTTGAAATTTCAGGTGGAAAAATCATAATTCATAAAATGTTATGATTTTTTCGAACTCTCGTCTAATTTCGGATGGAAATTGGAATCTTTTTCGTATGAGGATCCAAGTTTTTTAAAGCTTCTATAATTTGTATTCTATTTCTATGGCTCTTTAATAGACCCAAATTATGAAGCTTTACCCTGCGGAATTGGTAGTGGCATTGCTCTACAGCTTGTCTGCAACCATTATATGTACACTTATATGTTTCATTGCATAATCAAAATTGAGTTCTTGGAGACTAAAACCTGACATAGAATTGGCTACAATTGTGTACTCGGTAAGAATCCAACAGCAATTAAATAGAATTCAGAATAAATGGGAATGAATTTGGCTAGTGAAAATTTATTTCTTTCTTTTTTTTTAAAAAAAAAACTATTTCAGGCATTTTTTGGATTAACATTTAGTTTGTTGTGCATACATTTGGCTTGCACATGAAAGGCCCTACACAGCAACTTTCAAGCCTTTATCCATTGCCATTGCCGCTATTATGAGTTTAATATTTCTCGATGAATGTCTTTATCTAGGGAGGTAAGTATTAATAGTCTGTTTGAACGTGCTTAAAATCATATTAAATATATTTTTTTTAAAAATTAAAATTATTTCAATCTCATATAACTACTATTTTTAAGTAGAACTCTTGTGCGTACGCTAATTTCGTTGGATTTTTTTATCTTTGTTTATGTATGATTCATTTGTGTTTTTTTACCTAATATTATTAATTGCAGCGTTATTGGAGGAGTAATAATATATATGGGATTTTATGTTGTATTAAGGGGGAAGGCGAATGAAGAAGAGATAAATGAGGGCTTGGGAGATTCAGAGTATAACAGACTCCATTGTTATTGTAAAGTTTCTTAAATTTGAAGACACATGAAGGACTCCATTGTTGGCTAGTAGTTAATTCTCCAAGATTGTAAATATCTACAACTTTGTTAGATATATTTTCTTAACCCTGCTATTTTGAAAGCAGATATTTAAATATTAATTTTCTCATTGAATTAGTCATACATATATATATATATATATATATATATCGTATAGGCTAAACCTATTAAAATAACATAAGCTCATACTCATGGCTACTATGAGTTTTAGAGATCGTATATGAGTTTTTAAAATATGTGGTCTCCTACTGATAGAAGAGATTTTTTTTTTTACTTCTTTATTGAAATGGGTATTAAATTTTCTAAAAATTTAGGGGCCTCAAATTTTGAACCAAATTTAGGGTCTAGCCCGTCCGTGTGGGCTGTAAGAGTCATGGCCAAAATGTCACTCAAAATTCTTAAGGCTCTAGATAGCCACGGTGAGAGTCAGATATGCCCAATAACCCATTTACTTGGGGAGACTCCCTACGGGAATAAAGCCGTGTAATATCGTTCAGAATAGCAGGCATGAAGGCACCTCCGTCAAGTACCCAAAACAGACAAATGACTTTTTAGATTCAATAGTTGCAAAAAAAAAAAAAATAATAATAAAATAAAATAAAATAAACTCCCTCAAAAATGTATATATAGTAGCACATAAAACTGTTCTCTAGAGTCAGGCTCAGAGATGGCAAAACGAATTGACGAATCGAATTTGTATCGAAACCTAAACTAATCAAATCAAATGTGATGGATTCGAATTCGATTCGTTTACTAAACGATTCCTAATATTAGGATCCGTATTTAATTCGTTTACTAAACAAATCGAATATGAATATTCGTTTAGTTATGATATTATTCAATGACAAGATTACCATACTTTATTTGCATTAATTTTTCATAAATATGTGTGTGTGTGTGTGCGTGTATGTACATATGTATGTATGTATGTATATATGTATGTATAATACGTAATTAATAGATTTACTAAAAATAACTCACCAAATATAGATAATATTATTTTTTCCCGTGAAAATTGGTAATAACTTCTCGAATCTTAGTTGGAAAATAACAACAACTGGTAAAAGAAAATAATAAGACTTTGGCCAAAGCCGATCACCCGGGGTTGATCACATATATATCAGAAATAATGTTCTAATTAATTGTAAAGAATCGTGGACATATCGACAATATGATATGTATGTCTTGGAAACTTGACAGATTAATTTATGTTTCCTAAGCACAATTCAGATAGCCTATGACATGGGGATTGTTAAACATATGTGATGATCTCGACTTATATAATTCAGAAAGGTCGTTCGTGTTCTTCGCAAATTCGGAGGTGGCCGAATTGCATACATGAGCTAGGCTTATATGACGAACGTGTCTAAAACTTAAAGAGTCTCATAATATGAATTATATTTGTTAAGCACTTGGGTATTCGATAAAATTTGACAATAAATAATATTTGATATTATAATTATCAATCAAAGTAATTAAATGTTATTGGATAATATTATTTATTTACTTGACCAATTGGGATTAATTGGATTATTCCAAAATCATATAAGGGTTTTATTGTAATTTCATAAATATCTATATCATTGAAGGATATTTCAGTAATTATAAAATATATAATAATAATGTATTTGGCTTGATTTAATTAGATTAAATCAAAGTGGTAGACAAGTTGATTAGTTACACATGATATGCATATTTGGACAAATTGGATTAAGCCACCTAAAAGTTGATTAGAACTTTTATTAATTAAAAAATTACATAAGGTTGGCTATAAAAAGCAAGCTTAAGCAATGTTTTTTTATTAAACAAGCATAAGCCAAAGCATAAGAAAAATTTAGCCTAGAGAAGTGTTTATAGAAATTTTGGAAGTTCTCTACATTTTTCAATAAGGAGAAAATGATTGGATCTTTGGTTCAAACTTAATAGGTAAGTTTGATATTTTCTAATAAGTTATGTTTTGTATTTGATATAATATATCTTGAAGTTGAAATTAGGTTAATAAACTGTATATAAATACTTTGTAAGCATAAACACAATATGCTTGTAATTGGGTCAAATATGTTTATGTTGGACGTGAACATAAAATTAGAGTTTAGAACTCTAAATAAAAGCTTGGAGCTATAGTTATCATTTTAGAATCCATTGACCACCTTTAAGTGACCTAGAATTGTTCATGAGTTACTTCTTTGTGGGATTCTTATTTGGTTTGTATTTTAGATTCAAAATTTATGCATGTATGTATTTTGAATAAATTTATATTTTGTAAAAAATATTTGATATTTTGAAAAATATGAATTTATTCTTTAATATGTGTTGATGTTAAAATTAAATTTAAAGTGTTTGAAAGTGTTTGAGGAAAATTGAAAGCATATTGGGTTAAAAAACACATTTCCATCAACTCTATGTTTCCAGAGAGCTGATGAAAGCTTTGCGATGTATGTTGCGTGACACACTCAAAAAGTGGTTCTTTACTCCCAAGTATAAGAGTGTCGAATTAATAAAATAATCCGGTAGGTCCGGGGTCGATCCACAGGAAATAGATTTAATAAGATAAAATAACAATTTGAGTAAAAATAGAAAGATTTGATTTGTTTGAAGTTATTGAAATTTTTAAATTAGATTACAAGAATAAAATAAAATATTGGGGCTAAGAGATCCACTTTTAATATTTCAAATTTAGAAACCTTACTTTTTATAATATATAAATTGTCATTATTAACGAGTTAATTTATTTCATGAATTAATTATACCAAAACATATAAAATCAACTATAAAGGCGATGCTAATATCTATTCATAACAAGTCTAGTCAGATACTCAATTATGCCAATTAAATAAAACCAGTCATATAGACGGTAGCAAATTTTCTCAATAATTAATCCAGATTTAAATTAAATATTAATCATTAGATTATAATTTATATATTATAATATAAATAAGATTAATATATATTTTTGTATTAAAAGCTTCACCGTTTACCCCAGCAAAATGAAAATTAGCTATTCATGATTCGAATAAAAGCACACATAATTTTATTACTGAAATAAAAAAAATTACAATAAAAATAAAACACATAAGAGCTAGAACTCCACAAATTTTCAGAGAAAAATATGGAATCAAGGCTGAAGAAATGAGGTACTCAACACCTCTTTACTTCAATTGAATCATGCAATTTGCAATTACAAATTGCATGATTCAAGGGAAATGACATTCCACCGAAAGGTAGATGTCATTTCTCACCTTATATATATATATATATATAATATATATATATATATATATATATATATTTGTTTTTTTTTCTTGTTTTTGTCCTTAAATATTATATATAAAATATTTTGGATTTTTCATAAATTTCGGCTTTGAAAACTTCAGAACGGGAAAATCTTGTAAACATCAAAGTTGTAGATATTTGAATCTTTTCATTTGAAATTAGAATCGTCTCAATTCGATATCAAATTCAAAAGTTATGGCCAAAATACGAAAATTACGCATGATTGGAATTTTTGAATTTGTACAATGTTATAACGCTCTTTCAAGTTTTTGGCCTCCAAAATCCAAATGTCATGTCCATTTTTCTAGTTATGCATCCAAAGTATTATTTCACCTAAAAAATATATAAAATATAAATTTAATTATTATTTTACAAACATGCTAAATTAAGAGGATTAATGAAACTATAAGTGTAAAATGATTAATTTTTCTTTTAATAAATGTACATTTTTTAGTGTTCATCATTGCGCAAGCTACATGTAAGCTTGCGCATGCGTCCGCTTGGCTCACGATGCGCGTAAAAATCGATTTTCTCCATTTTGGGTTTTCGAACTCTAATTCGTCCCCGATTTTTTCCTATGCACTCGTAATGGAATATAATATTACATTAAATTATTTAAAAATACACTCATGCATAATTACCATGGGTTAGACTCATTTCTGCTGCGCGAGACACTGATCCGACCCTAGGGTCCCACTTCCGCCTAACAAAACTGTATCAGAGCATGTCTTAACCACACAATACTTGTTGCATGTTTGATATGTATTTGAATCTATGCCTCTGTAATTTTAATTTAATTATGCATAAGTCATATTAGATATGCATTGTATATTTTAAATTAAAAATTTTAGTTTGACTCAAGCATGTTAATGACTTAATTTTCATAAATATCCTATAAATATATGATTACTTTTAAGTAATAGTATTAAAAATATTGGAGCATTATTGGATGGTTCATCTTGTCAATATGAAGATGAATGAGTTCTTATTATTTATGTCCAATACTGTCATTATTGTGAGGAACTTAGGTCATTCCGATAAAATATTAGATGTAGCGTGATGAGTTGACATAGTCACTCAATACCGTCATTATTGTGAAAGTGTACTTACGAAGCTCATTAGTGCACATTGACAATTATACACCTGGAACACGTCTTAATCCAATATCGTCATAATTGTGAGGATAAGAAACGGTTCAAAACTAAAATTATGAGTCACAAGGATATGATTGACCTTTGAGCTTTACCTAATGAGTTTATGAATGTCAATATCGTCATTATTGTGAGGCTGAAGTAAATGTCATGGGATCCACTTCCCGCTATGAAATTTGATTGTCAAATTTCTATTTTTCCATTAAGAGAGATTACGAAATTACGTAAAGTAGTGGGAGGGCACTAATAGATTTAAAATTCGTAATCATATTAGTGTTTTTATATTGAAATGAAAATATTCTGCTAGTATTTAAATGTTATCTTGTAGATGGCTGCTGCAAATCCATTAGTGCGACTTTTGGATTCTAATAAACTAAAAGGAGGCAATAACTACTTTGAATGGGAAATGAACATCCACATTGTATTGGAGTCAGAAAAATTGAGCTATGTGACGCTCAATCATTTGCCCACTGATATCGATCCTGATACCACTCCCGAAGAGCGGGAAACATTTGAAATAAGAAATATGATAACTTAAGGGTGAAATCCTACATTTTATAATCGATGGTTCCAGATTTGCTCAGACAATACATAGAAGTACCTAATGCTTTGAGCATTATGAGAACACTCAATGAGCTGTTCGAAGCAAATCAAGAAAATGAAATATATTGGATATCTAAGGAATTGTTACATGCTACGCTCAAGGATAGAGGAGCAATTAGCATTCATATTTTAACATGATTGACCAGATCCGATATTTGGAACGACATAATATTATGATTGATGAAAGATTAGGTCGAAATTTGATTTTATCTTCTTTGCCCGGTACATATGTTGGTTTTCTGTTAAACTTTCACATGCATTCGATGGAAGCCACATATGAAGAACTTCATAATATATTGCGCACGACAGAACATAATTTGAAGAAATATAATCTCACTTTTTACCTCCATTGTTGAGCAAGTTCTTCAAAGACTTCTAGGAAGTCCAAAAGATTAAAATGAGAAAGAATACGGTATCGAATAAGAACTCAAAGATCGCATGTAGCTCCTGATGTATGTCTACACTGTAAAAGGTATGGACACCGGAAGAAAGATTTTCCAGAGCTGAAAGGAAATGCAGGACCCTCAGATACGGTTTGTATTTTTCATATTTATTGGCATCTCATTAGCCTTAGATGAAAATAGTGGATATATGTTAGACACCGACAGTCCAACTCATATTTGCAACTCCATACAGGTAATGAGGGTTAAAAAAGATTGAACAAATGGGAGATCCAGTTTAGAGTTGGGAATGACGAGACATTGGATGTCAAGAGCATAAGAATAGTTGTTCTAGATCTCCCTAATGGATGTAAATTAATCTTACATGACTGTGATTATGTTTCTTCTCTTATTAGACAAAATAATATCATTACCGATATTGGATAAAGAATGATATAAAATAAACATTGAAGATAAAGTTTTATTTTCATATGATAAATACATCTATTTGATATGTGAATGTTCTTTATCTAACAATCATTATGTTTTGGAAACATATCGAGATGTATTTAATCTAGAGGAAAATACAAGTAAAATATCTGAATTAAATAATACTAAATTATGGCATATGAGATTGGGCCACATAGGTGTTAGACGTCTATCAAAATTGGTTAACGATGGTTTGATTGAAGATCTTACCTTAAATCTTTATCTGATTTGTGAGTTATGTATTCAAGGGAAAATGACAAAAGCATCATTTCTTGATGTTGGACACATTGCTGAAGATTTATTGAGGATCAAAAGCTCAGATGAGAGCCACGAGCTTGGTTCATCTCAGCCACACGAGTTTTGGCGTGCAAGTTATAGATGGGCGACACTTGACATATTAGGGAGACGAAAAAAAAAGGGACTTGATGGATATGATAGGTATTTAAGGAAGACCATTATGCCATCACATATTCCTATGGACGATTCAGAAACCTTAGGAATGCTTTTTCAAATGACGATGAAAGAAAGACAATCGTCATAAAAATGGAATCTTTGACAATATGCAGAGCAGCTAGCCCCAAGGACTATGAACCTGGGAAGAGATGAGGCAATACAAAGTTTTTAGAAGGGGATAACCTGAGGACACTATATCATCATGCACCACTATCTTTTATAAAGTTCCCGGTATCAACTCACCAACTCGTTGATACCGAGAACTAAAAGACAAATATTAATGGTGGTTTTTCACCCCGATGAAGGTTCAAATACCGAACAATGGTAGAATAGGTTTTTGTACTTAGCCAAAAATGGATGATAAAGGCCAAATGACCCAAAGACACATAAGGGATTTGACAGAGGAACCTGACCACATGATTCAGAGGGGGTTCTCTCAAAGGCATAACTCGTTGATGATGAAGCAAAATGGGATATCGATTTGACCATCCAAAAGATGTTGATTTAAGTTATTCTAAGAGTTTGTTGAAACCCGACCCGTTGGGTCTTTGTCAGTAAAACCCCACATGATTGAGAGAGCTGAATGAGAGTTTCGATAGTATCGTCTACCTCGGTATGCTGACCCAATGAATGAAGATGAGATTACAGACCGACCTATATTGGAGTCATGTGACGTATGTCTTAGTTGAGAGGATAAACTTTTAGAAGTCTAATGATGACGGTGAAAAAACAACGGTTCTCGTTGGAAGTAGCCACTGCCAGTCGCCATAGGCCGGCACAGTGGCAGAGAGGTGGCAGAGCAGAGTTGCCAGAGGCCGTAATAGACTGGTGCAATGACAATGAAATGAGTGAATCTGATTGGCTCATTTAAAAATAGTTGAAGAGAGTTGCGTTGGCAATGTGACATGGGCTGACATCATAGGCGTGAATAGTGAATTTGGAAACCTATATAAAGGGGTTGAAGATTCAGAGTTAAGGGTTAGCAAATTTCGCATCTCACAACTTGTAAAAAGAAACTAAATGCTTAAGAACTAGTGATAGAGAGAAAAAAAATTGGTAGATTATATGATTAAGTAGTGAATTGTACCGGACTTATGTAAGATCCGATGTGTATTATTTTTTTAAGAGGTCAATTTCATATTTTGCTCTTAAAACAAAAAACAGCGGACAATATTACTATCTCTTGTTCTCCTCCCTTGGCGTGGGCTCGCCGTGCACTTGTATGGTCTGGGGAGGCTTACTTGTCTTATAGTTTAGGTGCTTTATCTGTTTTTGGTTTCATTGCTTGTTGCTTTGTCTGGTTCAATAATACCGCTTATCCTAGTGAGTTTTATGGGCCCACTGGGCCAGAAGCTTCTCAAGCTCAAGCATTTACTTTTCTAGTTAGAGACCACGTCTTGGGGCTAACGTGGGATCCGCTGGCTCCTTATCTTTCGAAGGTCTCTCTCACCTTATAATCATCGAATCATTTATTAATAATAAATAAATAAATAAATAAATAAATAAATAAAAAAAGGCGATTGCACAACACCGCTTTATGCATTCAGTTTCTTCTCATTGCATTCATACGATTTTTATTTTTCAAATTCCTATTGAAAATATTAAAAAGCATCTCTTTTCCTCATCATTATTTTTTGGGCCCGGGTAAACAAACTGTAAAAAGCCCATAACTTGTTAAACATTTAACATCGGCCCAATAGTCCATCATTCAACTCTCTCTCTCTCTCCCCCCCGCCAGAGAATCTGAATTCAAAGAAATTTCTACAGAATCTGTTTCAGCCTTCCAAAACCCTAACCAAAACAATGCCGGAACCCAGAAAACGTGGCCGAAAACCCAAAGGACCCAAGCCCGAAACCATGCCCACTACTCAAAACGACACCGTTGCCCCACTCCCCACCGCCAACGATAATCACATCACTTCACCCACACGCCCCGGCCGCGGCAGACCAAAGAAAATACGAAAACACGCCGACAACAGCACCAATGATAATTACAACAGTACTAATACAAAATCCAATATTGGCCACGTGGCATCACCTGAACGAAGCAGGCACGGGGATGGCAACGAAATAACGATATTGCCACCTCGGTGGGACAGCGTGGCGGTGAAAGCAGTGCCGTCAATGGACGCTGTGGTGAAAGTCTTTTGTGTTCATACGGAGCCTAATTTTTCACTGCCGTGGCAGAGGAAACGACAGTACAGTTCGAGTAGTAGTGGGTTTATTGTGGGAGGAAGAAGAGTTTTGACGAACGCGCATTCAGTTGAGCATCACACGCAAGTCAAGTTGAAAAAGCGTGGTTCTGATACCAAGTACTTGGCCACTGTTTTGTCTATTGGCACTGAGTGTGATATTGGTAAACTTTACTTTGTCATTTTTTAGTTTCTTTAGTGGTTATTGGTTGAGTAATGATTTATGTCATTTGTAAGTCTAGGAAGTAGATTTAATTTGTGGTTTCTTTAGTTAGTTCATAGGTATGTTGTCTTTTTGTGGTGGCTGCAGCGATGTTGACTGTTAATGATGATGAGTTCTGGGAAGGAGTTTCACCAGTGGAGTTTGGAGATTTGCCGGCACTCCAAGATGCTGTCACTGTTGTGGGCTACCCTATTGGGGGTGACACAATCTCTGTGACAAGCGGGGTTGTGTCACGCATGGAGATACTATCTTATGTCCATGGCTCCACTGAGCTTTTGGGATTGCAGGTTATAGTTCTAAATTTTTGTTTATCTATAAATTATATTTGGTGGGATGGAATTAGAGCTTCAGCGTTGGAGATCATAATCCCTTTTAATATTGAAGATTGACCTTTAACTCTGTTTTACTCCAATTCTATGGATTAATTGTTAGTCATCAAATGCCTTTGATTGTTTTAGTCATGTTTGGTTGATCTAATATGTTGTTGTAACAAATTGATATCCCTTTTTGTAATATGTTTCTTTAGATAGATGCAGCTATAAATTCAGGGAATTCTGGTGGCCCTGCATTCAACGATAAGGGCAAATGTGTCGGTATTGCATTTCAATCTCTAAAGCATGATGATGTGGAGAACATAGGTTACGTGATACCAACACCAGTTATTATGCACTTTATTCAAGATTATGAGAAAAATGGGGCATATACAGGTATCTTTACATGTGCTTTCTTTGTGTTTAAGTTTCTCCATTGTTGTTTTTCTCTCTTGAACCTCTTATTGTGTTTGTTGGGGCTTAAGAGTCCTTGACCTTATGCACTGTCATCCTTTTAATGTCTATTTCCTGTTGTTGTTTTCAATGTGTTAGGGTTCCCGATTCTTGGAGTTGAGTGGCAGAAAATGGAAAATCCTGATTTGCGCATGTCAATGGGAATGCGACCTGATCAAAAGGGTGTTCGTATTAGAAGAATTGAGCCAACAGCTCCGGAATCTCATGTTCTGAAGCCATCTGATATTATCCTTAGCTTTGATGGAATTGATATTGCGAATGATGGAACTGGTGAAATTTTCCTCTTTTTTCCTTCTTTTTCTTTATCTTTTAATTTTTATTTAAATTTTTTATGTGCTTCTGAAATGAACTACAAAACATTTCTAGGTTTTTTGTTCATTTGCAATGTTTGTGAAGACTAGACCTTCTTGATTCCACAATATTTTTGCTGAGAGTTAAAAGTTGATAAGTCGGTCATTTTTGGAGTTTTATGCATTCTTTATTCATTTTATGTTCATGTGGAGTTACCACCATGAACCTGAGAGTTAAAAGTGTTTTTTCATGGAAACTTATGTTTTGTTTTCTGTTATAACTGTGTTTTTCTTTTTCCAGCCTGACATCTTTTTAACTTCTATTTTTTGAACTGAATTTTAGTTCCATTCAGGCATGGGGAGCGTATTGGCTTTAGTTATCTTGTGTCTCAAAAGTACACAGGAGATAATGCTGTTGTAAAAGTTCTCCGGAATTCAGAGATTCATGAGTACAATATAAAACTTTCGACTCACAAGCGGCTCATCCCTGCACATATCAATGGCCGACCTCCATCTTATTACATCATTGCAGGGTTTGTCTTTACAGCTGTGACTGTTCCTTATCTGCGTTCCGAGGTATGCTGTTAACTTTGGCACTTGTGATGTGATCTCTCTCTCACTGTATTTGTAGTACTGGCTGGATATCCATGTTTTTTTGTTCTCTCTCTGTCGTCTTTGTTGTTGCTTTCTGCATTCACATCATCATCATCATTATTTTTTTTTTGGCTTGTGTGTTTTGTCATTTGGGTTCAGCATTCAACATGCCTGTCCTGATAACATGCCTGGTTTCCATTACTTATATAGTTATATATGTGGTTTCTACTGCTGGACTATAAAAAAAACCCGAAATGACAAGGAGTACTGGAGTATATATGCTACTCCAGTTCAAGGCTTTTCCCATAATGTGTACATTTGTACACGTGTCGTGCATGTATATTACTTTGCTATATTTCCTGCTTTTAGGGGTTTGACAGCTCGCTAGTATGAGATTACTTTTGCAATTGTGGCTGCATTTTCCTGTTTAATGTTGAGGATATTAAGTATTTTTATTTGTGTCGATAAAATTTTATCCAATATTTGGGTCCATAAATGTTTTCCAGATTCCAATATTTGATTCTCATTTGTATTCAAACCCAGTATGGAAAGGATTACGAATTCGATGCACCGGTCAAACTGTTGGACAAGCATTTGCATGCAATGGCACAATCAGCAGATGAGCAAATTGTTGTTGTTTCTCAGGTTCTCTCTCTCTTCCATCTTCCAAATTCTGTTGCCTTTGTTTTCCGTTTTACTGCAAGTTTCATTGAATCTGACCAATATTTCCACTAGAAAAATGATTGTAAAATGTTTTCAAATTAACATAAAAGAATTCACTGTACAATCTGAAATTTTTGCCAGGTCCTTGTGGCCGACATTAATATTGGATACGAGGAGATTGTCAATACGCAGGTCAGGTTTATCTTATACATCGCTGCTGCACACTGTTGCTAGATTGCTGAAACAAATAAGACTCAACTGCAATTATTAAAGGTTTTCTTATGTTGGTTTCTCTAGGTTCTTGCTCTCAATGGTAAGCCTGTGCGGAACCTGAAGTGTCTGGCTGAAATGGTGGAAAGCAGTGGAGATGAATTTCTAAAGTTTGATCTCGAGTACCAACAGGTTCTCTTTCTCTATCTTGATCTTGCTTGCTCTTGCTCATATTATTTTCTATTTATCTGAATTTTAAATTATTTGAGCAGATAGTGGTCCTACAGACTAAGACTGCTAAGGAAGCAACTTTTGATATCCTCGCAACACATTGTATACCTTCTGCTATGTCTGACGATCTCAAGACTTGAGAGAATATTGAAGATAAGGTGTAGACATACTGCTCTTTCGTATCCCTCTGTGATTTGTTTATCATATCATCTCTCTGTCGTATTGTAATACATCACAGCTTCCTTTTACTTTGAAGAGAGTATGGAAGCTGGCTGTTAAGGCTGGGGTCTAGTGATTTTGTACCAGTTTGATGAGTTTAAACGATAGAAGCTTCTCCCTCTTCCTCTCTCCTTTACACTGAACCATGCTAATCTTCCTTTTTAAATCTATGCAGAGCTCTATTGGAAATGGATCAACCAAAGCGGCAACTTCGGGAATTTTTTTTTTGTACCTTCAGCTATGTCAGATGAGAGTGATACCAAATGTGTGAAAGGAAAAGTAAAATAGTCTTAAACAAGAAGTATGCTGTAGAAGGTTAACAGAATTAATCTGCTATTTTGTTGGTTCCATTTTTGCCACTGCAATAAGAGTATATTGCGGTTGAAGAATTGAAGGACAGAAATGTTCAGACCAATTGGAATATGGAATTTAGGTATGTATTGAGTAGTCGTTTGCTTAATCGTGTGTGGATACAACTTCTTATTTCTGACACTTCTTGTTGAGAATTTTTTCAGTTTCTACTAGTTGAATGAAAAAAATGACTTGTGTGAAACATGTTTCATCATCTCCATAGAATCACTAGGATACTATGGTCCTTTCTATACACTGGGAACATGATTTTTGGTATTACTAGTTTATGTATGTGCCGCCATTTCATGGCATGATTTAATCAGAAATCCGATATCACGAGCTGGAACCTTGTAGAGGGATTGATACTATCAGCATTTTTATCTTACACAAACAACTATCTTTCAGCCTTCCTTTGACCTAATAGTTGGTACATACAGAGTTTTATATTCTGCTGTACATTGAAAGCTAGAAGGCAGATAGATATTTGATTACTCTGCATTTTACTCTTTCTTCATTAGCATCTATTTGCTTTATACAAGTTCGTTTTTATGGCTCTGCAATAAAGGTACTTTCTGGGTTGCTGGAGATTCCTGGCTATCGACTCCGAGATCTTCGCTTATCTCTTCTTTCGTTTTCCCCCACATTACAGTATAAAACCCAAGAGATATTACAGTTGCTCCAACAAGGCTGCAATTTGGAAGAGGTGAATTAGCCATTAGCTTGTAAATTCTTATTTCCTTTTAAAACTTGCTGTAAAAATTTACCTTCCTAGATAGAGAGTGTCACCGAGGAACATAACACCCATGGCAACTGCAATGGCTATCGACAAGGGCTTGAACATTGCCACGAAGACTGGCCCCTTCAAGCGCAATGCCCAAGTGTGAACTGAGTTGTTAATGCATGATCCAAGTAGCCCCTGCAAGAAATGGCCATCAATCAATAAATAATTGAGAATTTTTGCCTAAATTGGCTGCTGATTAATTGCATTAGTGTGAAAGATTCTCACCGAACACAGGATGGAGGCCAATGCAATATCTGGTCTTACTTTCCAGGCATCAGCATCCCTTTCAGTGATTAATGCTACAATGGCAGCTATGAAGCTCACACAGAGATTGTAAAGGAACACTACTGTTAATTCTGCAGGGTACTCCTTCATTATCTGTGTCTGCAAACAGGGGTAATGTTACGTACATCAGGATATTACCCAAATCTCGATTATAGCGGGAGCATGGTATAATTTGAAATTTCAGCCGGGTTTTACGCTTACCTGAACAATGTACCAGAGAGGTATGAGAATATATTCAGCTGTGAGGAAAACGCCGCCAATGGCCCAGTTTGAGTTGGAAGAGTGAAGAGGAGGTTGAGTGAGTGATGAAATATTTGGAGAAGAAATTGTTGTGATGGGAGGGCCCTTATAGAGAGTAACTATGAATGCGCCTGCTATTGATACTATGGTGCCTACAACTTTAGCTTGGCTGCTTGTTTTTTTGCAGGCCAGCTTCTCCATCCTTGTCAGTTGTCAAATAAAAGAAAAAGTTGAGAATGAGAATAATCATCAAATTGACATTTTGTGGTCCCATAGAAGAAGAAAAATAATGAGATAACATATGGTCAGTCACTAAAACTTTTCAAAATATGAAATCCAAACAAGGCGTTACAAACAATTATTAAGCTTATGGTCAGTGGCCGAGCAGAGCTACTCAATTATTAAGCTTATGGTCAGTGACAGAGCTATTAAAAGACGAGTAAGTCAAAATTTATTATATCATATAAATTAATGAAAAATCTAATTTATTAATGAAATAATTTTAAGTTACAGTAATAAAATAAAAAATAATAAATAAAATTTAGAATCCATAAAATACTTATATAGGCTTGGCATACCATCAAGCATCAATCCAAATGACAAACAAGGTGACGGTGCTACTGCTGGCCCAGATAAGATAAATGACCATAAAGAGTAAAGGGTAGTTTTTTTTATTATTATTATTATTGACAAATGGGCTACATTGAAAATTACGTCCTCCTCTCTGTTTCATCGGAAAGCTGACACGATCAATCTATTCCACTTTAGAAAGAAAATAAAAGAATGTTTAAACCCCCTAAGTTATTACTTATTAGCAACTTGAGGACGTTACTGTAATTTTTAAAAAATTAAAAAACCTGAAAATGATGGCCAGTATGAAAGTAAAAGCTGGTGTAAGGTTGCTGATAGCTGAAGCAAGAGTCGGAGAGCTGAAATTTATGCCTGTATAGCCCATTATCTGAGATGAACTCCTGATCAATCAAATATAGAATCAATATTATCAATCAAATCGAACTGAACCGAATCAATTGAATAAAAAAAAAATGAACCTACCCTATAAGCCCAAGAAGGCCAATTTTACATAGTATTGAGAAGGTAAGTGGAGGAAGCACTCTTGATCTGCATATAAATCAAAGAAATAAGAAGAGGAAGAAAAATCAAAATAATAATTTGTTTTTTTTTTTTTTGCAATAGAATTGGTGATGAAGATCATAGATAGATACAAATTACCTGTAAGAGAAGAAAGGAGAAGGAAGAAGAAGAAGAGCAGCAATACCATAAGAGTAAACAATAAAAACAAAGTGACTCATCCCCACCAAAGTTGCTGCTTTGAACAGTGTGTTTAATCCCACGTTGATGCATTCCATGGTCACCATAGCTGTGAACGGCACCAAATCTCTGCACCAGTATCTCCCTGCCATTTTCTTTCTTGTCTCTGTTAAATCAAAGCTTAAGCTTAAGCTTTGTTTTTGTTTTTGTTTAGTTGAAATTTACTGACAATTTGGTTGTGAGTTGTGAATAGGCAATAATATAATGGGAGTGGACTAAGGGACCTCTATTATGTAAAATTTGCGATGCAATTTGATATTATTGGTGGATCCATTTATTCCTTTTCTTTGCATTAAAAAAATATAAGAGATAATGGCTTTCGTTGCATTATGGGATCCATTGATTACGATAGCTATTTAATTTTCATATATTTCATTAATTAATTAAATTTTTAATTAAATTTTCAAATTTATAAATAAAAAATAACTGCTCTCGCTCACGTATATGTGGCTCTTATTATTAAATTCGCTATGTATCATATTGATGTGTTACAGGAGCTAATTAAATCATAGTTTTTGTACACTGAAAAATTAATAAATATGGGAATAGTGTGAAAAGGATCCTTTATCAATTAATTAATAATATAACCTTCATTATTGAGATGATTAGAAAAATATTATATATGATTTGTGTGGTCGTGTGCTACAAGGTATCAACTTATTTGTGGTTTGGGTAATGTTGTTAGTTTAAAAAATAGTCAGTTATCTGTGCCGGGAAAAAGGGTCAAATTGACCTTATTAATATTTGAGCAATATTTTAGTACAATAAATATGGGATAATATTGATAATATATTATTAGGTTTTTACATTAGCGATATGATATTACCATTAAATTATATAATTTTCATCCATATTGAGGATTCAAATATTCTTCTAAATCTTCTTTCAAAAAAAATATATATATTCCTCTAAATCATATGTTTTGATGTACAATATGGAAAAATAAAAATAATTAAATTCCCCGCTCTATAATTATAATATCCTAAAAGATAACTCACTCATCCCTATTCAATAAGGCTTGTTTGTTTTTTCACACGGATTAAAGAAGTATAGTTAATATAGTTAAAGCAATAAATTTAATCAATTATTTTTCTTAATATACCTTTCATTGAAAATATGAAAAGTTATATTATTGTTAAAAATATACATTAAATGAGGACATATTAATAAACTATTTACTTTAACTTCTTTATTTTAATTAGTCAAATGAATTATAATTTAAAAGGGCTAAAAAATAGAAACTTAGCTTATTCTATTGTGTGTGGCCAACGTCTTATTTCTTATAAATAACAAACTTTTATCTCACTAATAAGTTTCATTAAATTTGTATAATCAATGAGCAGATGCATATTTCACCAACTCCTTTGTCTTAGTTATCACATTGAATAAATTTCAGGGGTCGTTGGTAGAATCAGGGGCGGAGCTCCCTTAAAATCATGACTGCCATGACTTTTATAATTATTCGTAAAATATATTTTTACATGAAATCATGAATTTTAAGTGTAAAATCACTATATTAGTCATTGTACACTTTTTTAAATTATAATTATGCGAATATGGATGGTAATGGCGAGGGATCGACATCCTTATACCCATCCCAGATATTTTTTAGATATCCACTCCCTGTTTTTTCGTAATTGTTTAAGAGGAGAATATGAGGATTCCCGAAGATGCCCGAACCCCAAATAATAAACAAATTTTTTTCTTAAAATAGATTTATGTTATTGGAAAATATATTAGTTGAACTATCACTTTATCCATAAATCAAACATTCATATTCAAAAAATTGATAATATCTATTATACATATCATAATTTATATAGCAATTTGAAATTCGTATTTTCTGTCTTTTTGTTTGGTCTATATGTTAATTTTTTACCCTAAATCATTCGTCAAGCAAATCAATCGATCAATCAAGAAGCAAGATTTTACCGTGGTTCTCCGGAAAATTTCCGACTACATCCACGTTGAACTCCGGAACAAGGAGCTCGCTGCACTAATCAATTTCAAGATTACACAAGAATCTTGAATCCGTTTACAATTGTAATTCCCCCAAATCTCACAATAACCCTAATCTCTAAAAGTGTCAATCTCTCAAATTACCCAATTGAAGATTACACTAACATAGACTAGGAAATAGGCTTAACACTTAGCCAAAATAAGGGAATACAAATAATGAAAACCTTAACTAATTCTCAACCTAAGTGCCCTTTATATATGATGAGCAAATGATGTAAATAGAACAACGGCAAGGATTGCGCCACGTGTCCCTTATCCAACGGATGATAAGGCTTCACATTTTACAATCTCCACCTTGAAGCCCAAAAACACCCATCACTCCCAATCATACACAAGGACACATTAAGGTCAAGATAGCACAGCAAACTCACCTACTTCCATCATTGCTCATGTCGGCTGCAAGGTCAGCCAACCCCCACATGCAACAGCTTCATGCAGTGGGAGAGTTTGGCAGCAGTCACTATTTTTGTCCCCATGTCAGATGGGTTGTCTTCAGTTGGAACCTTCTTAATCTCAATCTTACCACTTGAGATGATTTCCCGCACAAAATGATATTTCACATCCACATGCTTGGTTCTCTCATGATGTACTGGATTCTTGCTCAGATGTATTGCACTCTGACTGTCAGAATACACAACTGTCTTACCCTGCAGCTATTGTATTTCGGTTAAGATACCCTGAAGCCAAATTGCTTCCTTGAACACATCAGTTATGGCTATATACTCCGCTTCGGTAGTTGAGAGTGTAACCAATGTTGCAGGCTTGACTTCCAGCTGATGCAATTTCCCCAAGTGTGAAATAGTCAGCTGTAGTTGACTTTCTCAAGTCTCTCTGTCACCTGCAAAATCAGAATCAACATACCCTACCAAATCTAAAGCGTTAGATTTGTTAAAACATAAGCCATAATCAATAGTAGTATTCAAGTATCTTAACAACCATTGTAAAGCACTCCAGTGTGCTCCACCTGGATTAGACATAAACCTACTCAATAAAGATACAGCATAAGACAAGTCATATCTAGTACTAATCATGGCATACATCACAGAACCAATAGCATTTGCATAAGGTACATTTTCCATTTTAATCATCTCAGATCTAGTACTAAGAAAATACATCTCCTCTTCCATAGCCGTTTCCCATTCAAGTTTATGGGTAGACTTTAATGTCTCTCCTAAGCTAGCAGGCTCAATCCCATTAATTTCATGACTTGATATTAATGCACAGAAATACAAATCATTATGAGTAATCATACCTGGTAGGAGGCCTTACCTGCCTCCTACTTCTGTCTCTTTCTAGCTGGTAGTTGGCCAATGTGTCTTGTGGTGTTTCATCATGCTGCTCAGTTTGATCCAGTTGATCTACTGTGTCCTCTTCAATTTGTTCTTGTATATCTGCTACTTCATTTCTGTTTTCCTCCTGGTTATTCCTCCTGGGCTGGGTGTCCTCAGATGTCTCCGTGCCTGACATGTCACCAACTTGCTCAGCGGTCCTTGATGTCCCTGGCTCCACCTGCATCTGAGCTCCACCTGCAAGATCAAAATCTGCTAGATCATTTTCTAAGGCACCTGCATTCTTGTTAGTAGATTTACAAGGAAAACAAAGTTCATTGAATATAACATCCCGACTAACTATGACTTTGACTCCAGGTGATTCCCTTTCCCATAACCTATACCCTTTTATCCATTCTTGATATCCTAGGAAAATACACTTGATTGACCTCGGTTCAAGTTTACCTAGGGACTGGTGAGCATATGCTTCACAGCCAAACACTCTAAGGTGGGCAAGCTTATGAGCCCTATCAGACCAGATTTCTTCTGGTGTCTTAAACTGAACTGAACTATTAGGGCTAAGGTTAATCAAATGAGTAGCAGTATTGAGGGCTTCACCCCAAAAGGCCCTCGGAAGTTCGGAAGAAAATAAAAGACATCTGATCTTTTCTAATAATGTTCTATTCATTCTTTCCGCAACTCCATTCTGTTGAGGGGTGTTTCTAACAGTCCTATGTCTCAGGATACCCTCACTAGTACAGTATTGATCAAACTCAGTATTACAAAATTCTAAGCCATTATCAGTTCTCAAGACTTTTACTTTGTTACTAGTTTGATTTTCTACCAATACTTTCCATTCTTTAAATTTAGTCAAAGTTTCATCCTTTGATTTTAGTAAGAATGTCCATACCTTTCTACTGTAGTTATCAACAATAGAGAGGAAATATTTCTTACCACAATGGGTCTGGACCTTTGCTGGTCCCCACAGATCACAATGTAGATACTCCAGACTCGTCTTTGACAAGTGAATTCCAGTTGGGAAGCTCTGTCTGTGCTGTTTGCCCAACACACAGATCTCACAAAACTCAAGTGGCTTCAACTGGTCCTTTCCAAATTGTCCCTGCTTGCTGAGTACCTGCATTCCTTTTCTGGCATATATGGCCAAGTCTCAAGTGCCATATATTAGTCATATCAACATTAGAAGTTAAAGCAGAAATGGGTTTATCCAATAATACATGTTGGCCATTTAGAACATACAATCCATTTCTTTTTATACCAGTTAGGATCAGTTTCTTACCCTTAGATATGTGCATGTTCCCATTGTGGGATTTATATGTAAAACCTAATTCATCTAGTGTTCCTAATGATATCAGGTTCTGTTTCAGGTCGGGTACATATCTAACGTCAGTAAGAATCCTAACTTTACCATCATAGAGTTTAAGAGTTATGTCCCCTACTCCATGTATCCTACAAGTGTTGTCATTACCCATATACACTGTGTCTTGGTCAGAATTTCTAAAGTTGACAAACCAGTCCCTATAAGGACTCATGTGAAAGGAACACCCGGAGTCCAGAATCCATTCTCTACTAATGTGATCACTAGACACAGTCAATGCCTCAGATAGGCACATCGACCCCTTTTCGGCAGCCACAGTGGCGCTGCCTTCATTTTTCTGTTCTCTAATGAACTTATAACAGTTCCGTTAAGGTGTCTCATCTTCCCACAATGATAGCACTTCTTCCACTGTCTTTATTCTTATCATGTTTATTCTTTTTCTTCCTCTTATGTTCTTGGTTATTAGTCTGATGATTATTCAGACCATTATACTTCCTTTATTTTTTCCTTTCACGAATAAGTTCGCTCCACCTCTCCTACTGGTTCTAAGTTCTAGCTCTCTAGCCCTTATACCAGATATCACCAAGTCTAGTCTAGGTACAACTCATGTGTACTGTAAAGAGTTCTTAACGACACTATATTCTTCAGGTAATGCATTTAAAAGTATATAGTTTCGCTAGAATCTCCTAGGGCTTGGTCAGTACCTTTAAGGATTTGAGTCATTTTCGTGAATTCATCCAAATTATCATCTATTGACTTACTTGTGTCCATCTTGTAATTAAACAAATTTCCTTTTAAGAACACTAAATTTGGTGCAGAAATAACAGAATAAAAAGATTCGAGTTTACCCCAAAGTTGAATGGCAGTGTCCATTCCATCAACCTTTCTGATGACCGAATCTCCAAGGTGAAGGAAAATCATGTTGTAAGCCTCTTCCATGATTTCGTCCTTCGCTTCCTTTTCCATCTTTGGCCACTTTTCTGGATCCGGTTCCAGCGTCAAGGCCACCTTATGGTGGGAAAGAAGAACCCTCATTTTCTTCTTCCAAGTAGTGAAATCCCATTTCCCATCAAAGATACCAATGTCGAGTCTCATAGTCGATATTTTATTTCTTTTAACACACACAACAATTTTGGTGATCACACGGCAATTGCTCACCCAAAACAGCCCCAACAACAGTCGGCTTTACTCTCGGCAATTACTCCACAGAATCCTAATCACCTAACGAGTGAGGATCCTAAACACCGAGACTATCAATTAGGCAACACAGTGCCTAAATTCCCAAACACCAATCGGCGATATACAACAATCTGTCCAAAACTCAATCGGCAGTTCCTCACCCAAACAACTATAACAGAACTACAATTTCCCAAATTGCAACTCACACAGAAGATTTAACTTCCCAAAATCAGAAAGTTAATTCTCAAATTTCAGCTCACACAGAATATTACTCTACTAACAACTGCAACTCATTTCGGCAACAATGACCTTGGTCAGTAACTCGGCAACCCAGGTGTCCTCTGGTCAGCACAATCCTAACAGCTTATAGGGCTTTCGATCGGCTCTAACCTTCACTTAGCAAAGGCTTCTTCGATCGTGGGTGTTTTTGATTCGAAACCTTTGTATTAGTCCAATAGTCTTGAATCCCTAGCTCTGTTTTCTTGGTTCGGGGGGTGAGACCAAATTTGAGACTGTCAACACATGGGTATTTCTATTTGGTTCTCTGATCGACAATCCTAGGCTTCCCCTTGTCGCTTATGTCAAATCTGATGATTTTTTGCTTTCTTGTTCTGTGTTTGTTTTGATCGGTTGGTTTCCGTTTTGTGGCTTTGTTCTTCAATTCGGATTTCGTCCTTCTTATTTTTGGCTTTCTTGGTTTGGTTTTGGGCAGTAATCGTCGATTTTAGGGTTTCTTGTTCTCTTGATTTCGGCGGTCGCTTCTGTTCTCCAATTGCTGATCTTTTAGGGTTTTTTCTCAAGCCCAAAGCAGAGAGGCTGGGCTTCTGTGAATCTTGATTCCACTGCCCTCTTTCTTTCGGCCCACTGGACTCTTTCAATAGCTCTGATACCAATTGTTAATTTTTTACCCTAAATCATTCGTCAAGCAAATCATCGATCAATCAAGAAGCAAGATTTTACCGTGGTTCGCCGGAAAATTTCCGACTACATCCACGTTGAACTCCGGAACAAGGAGCTCGCTGCACTAATCAATTTCAAGATTACACAAGAATCTTGAATCCGTTTACAAATTGTAATTCCCCCAAATCTCACAATAACCTTAATCTCTAAAAGTGTCAATCTCTCAAATTACCCAATTGAAGATTACACTAACATAGACTAGGAAATAGGCTTAACACTTAGCCAAAATAAGGGAATACAAATAATGAAAACCTTAACTAATTCTCAACCTAAGTGCCATTTATATATGATGAGCAAATGATGTAAATAGAACAACGGCAAGGATTGTGCCACGTGTCTCTTATCCAACGGATGATAAGGCTTCACATTTTACACTATAACTTAATAAAATGATGGATACCTCATTAAAAATTGATTATATATGTTTAATTTTAAAACATTAAATAGATTTCACTTAATTTTACCAAATAACGAAAAAAAATTATTATTTCTCGATTATAATTTGATCCTTAAAATTAAAATCCCAACTCCTCCATATAATAAGTATAAACTATATCAAGAAATTAAACAAGAGTTACACATTATATATTTGCTTGATTGCTTGTAGGTAACAAAATATATGACATGAGTGATGGGGGCCTCAAGGAGTAGCACCTTCACTCCTTTTGTCTTTTTATTTTTTGTAAAGGCAAAGAGTCAAAGTTGGAATCCAAAAATAAACGCAACTTGAGTGAGATCCGAAATTATTAAAAGGGAACGTGCCATACACGGTCCTTATTCCTTTTTTAAGCCAATCGTGTCTCTAACGTTCACTCACGGTCCCCTCTCTCATTTTAACAAATAAATTCACTTTTTTTTTTTTAAAGTTTTATTACGTTTTCCATAATTTAAAATGGTAATTAATTGGATATAATATGTGGATGTGAATATCCGAATTTACTTTGTGCATGAGTCTTCATTCGTATATGGATTTTTATCTCTATTTAAATAGAGATGTTAATATATATACCCAACTCATTCAATTAACAGATATTGAAAATTATCTCATTATCTACTAGTAACAGGCCCTATAAGAATTTTGGTCATCTCTATTCATAATATTTTGTCAGATCAATTGAATTTAAACTACTAGTAATTTGACCAGTATGTTGTTGCAGTATTTTTTAAAGGGAACAAACAATGAGTGAATTATTAGTTTGTATGTAAATGAAAAGAATTCAATCGATTTTTTTTTTTTTGAATCATTGAAAATTCTATTGTCAAATCATTTTTTCCGGACTTAAACGTAGTAGGTAAAACTTCTAATTGTCTCATACTCTTATAAGAAACGCACTCCCCGAATTCGAATCTATGACTTTAATGTGAGATCCTGAATCATCCACCATCAAATCATACAAATATGACTCAATGAGTGAATTATTAGTTTGTATGTAAATGAAAAGGATTCAATCGATTTTTTTTTTAAATCGTTGAAAATCCTATCGTCAAATCATTTCGTTCAGGCTTAAGCGGAGTAGGTAAAATTTCTGATTATCTTAGACTCTTATAAGAAACGCACTCCCTGAATTCGAATCCATGACCTCAATATGAGATCCTGAATCCTACACCATCAAGTCACCCTAAAATATTTTTTAGTGGCTGTTTTTTTTTTTTTGCCTTTTTTTTCCCCTGAAACATGATTTTAGCGGCTCGTTCCAATTCTTCCCCATGTTTTCAGAATTCACATAACTCCAAATTTGATTAGACGGTTATATAACATTGATTCTGTTTATAATTATTGTGCTTCATCTTAATTTTGGTGATTACATGATTAAAGCAATAAATAAGCAGATTTAGAGAAATGCCCTGAAAAAAAAGGCATTGATTTTGGCAGAATCAATATTGAAATTAATCCACCTTAAAAAAATGCGACCAAATGGTTCGTATCTTTGTACAATTTCATTTCTTCTCATAAGAATCTGCAATACAGTACAATTCTTGCAAAATTGTTATGCAGGATAAGATTAAACTTGCGGTTGGCTTCTTCATGTTTGTGTTCTAAAATCAGTTATCGATGTCATGATTTAAGGTAACATATTTTATAATACGATTTATTATTTATTTAAAAATATAAATTTTTTCTACACATCTTTTCATTCATAATTTATGTGTATATTCTGATATATTATGACAAATAAATATCGTAAATCTAAAATATATTTGTGATTATGAGAGTCATTAATATTTATATATGTCTCAAATTAATTTCTTGGTAAAATGTGATTATTATACATGAAAATAATATATTACTCGACCAATATTATTGTATGTCGCCTAAACCAATATTTGATATTAATATAATGGATTATGAGTCACATATCATAAGGACACAAATGATAGATATTTTCATTAGTAGAATGAAATATCGAATACGACTACAAAAGCGTAAGATCACATGGTAATATTATCTAAGTTCATTGATCTTTGTAAGAATACATTAGTGTTGTTATATACTCTGACCTGATATCACACATTGACTTGTGTGATAGTACTCATGATTCACCAGTATATCATCGTTCGACTAGTTGTGTCCTTTGAATAAATATTAGATGGTATTGAACTATTAACGTATGAAGCTATGTCTGCTTCAAGAAAGGATTTGATAACTTTGATAATAAAATATAAAGATATTTCAAGGGAACTCAAAGTTGTGGATATGAGTCTTTGGCCAAAGCAATCGATATCTTAAAGCTATCAAATCCATAAGATCGAGTTTAAAGATGTATCGAGTATAAAGGATTTGACCTGATCATAATCGCATACTCAACAAGAAACATAAATATTGGAAAAAATGAGATATCATGCTCGAAGTGTATTCTAACAGATTTATATGTTTTCCCACGTCATTCATCGATTAGGAGCAATGGCTTGCTGTTAAGTGATTACCCAAGGCATGTGGGATATCATGAAGATGAAATATTAAAGAGTTAATATTATCTCACTGCTACTCGATAATGAACCTATGACAGTCGCACAAATATAATTCTCATATACATTACAAATTTAAGGATATTTATTAAAAATTAATAAATGATTATTTTGGCAAAATAAGATTCCCTAATCGGATTAGGATTATCATGATATTTTGGAAATATGAATTTGATTAATAAATTCAAAATAAAAATTAGATTTAATTATTTAAATAAAATTAAATGTAATGTATTTTTAATTAATTATTAATTAAAATTAAGTAAAAGAAATAAATAAATAAATATTTAATTAATGATTGGGCCAGAATAATATTTAATCTTTTGCTCTTTAATTTAGTAGGCTAACACCCTAATTAATTAGAGTTCTAATTAAAATTTAATATGGAAGTCTTTATTTAATAAGGAAGCCTTATTTAATTAAGTTTCACAATTTATTTTTTTTAATTAAGTTTCAAAATTTATTTTGGAAAGAATTTTTAAGAGACTTAATTAGATTTGGAGAGATCTTGGAGTGTCATTGTTGTATTGACATACAATTAAAGCAATCCCACACCTATAAATATAGGTGAAATTCGGCCAAGACTAACTGTACTCCTTTCTCTTTGTCGATTTTTATAGTATTCTCTCTCTTGGATTAGTCCCAAATTTGTTCCAAGATTAATTGCAACAAAGCTTGTTTCTTGAATCTTTGATATAAGACTTCAACATTCTAAAAAAAGAAAGAGTTTCTTTGTTCTCAAAGTGTGAGCAATTTGTTCATTGAGGAATTATAATGTACCAATATAGGTGCAACGCTTTATGCACTACTACGAGGGAATTCAAGAAGACTGAAGAAAAATAATAAAAAATATTCGGAAATATTTTATTATTGTTGAATTTTATTTATACTGATAAATAAAATTAAATTGCATGCATGTTTGAATTAATAAAGATTAATTTTTTTGAATATTTATATATATCAACAATGGCATAATCACGATCTTTAAAATTATTTTAAAAGAAAATTTCAAATTACAATCACATTGATATTTACATGCTAACCCTAAAATCTTACAATAACAACCGATGCCAAGTATTGAAGATTAGTATGTCATTGCCCTTCCATGCATCGCCACTCTTTATTGAATTAAGTCTCAAAACAGTGCCCACAGCTGCCTTTCCAGTTTGTTTGAGTTTAGGGAATGGTAACAGCTTTAATCATGTTGACGGATGATTTTTGTCCCAAAGGTAGTTTCGAGATAACCCTCCCGAGACAACCCTCCTCCAACCTTGAAATTATAAGGTTATTGGGGGAGAGGGGCAAAGAAAAATTTAGTGAAAAACAAGACAAACACAAGAAATCGAACATGGAGTATTTAACGTGGTTCGACGGAGCTAATCCTGCCTACGTCCACAGGCACAAAGTGTGGTGGGGAGTTTATTTTATTACCAAACCGAGCTCAGCCGACCTGTTTTTGCAAAGGTCTAAAGAAACCGAGCAGTATGTTCTCTTACAATATTTCTTACAAGTGGTTCTCAAATGGAAAATTTCATAACCCTAACAAATGTGATCAATTTTTCCTTATATACTAATGGATATTCAACACTGTTTCCATATCTTTGTGACACTAACCCTGCAGGTCTGCGGATTTCTGGTGATTTGATAGGTTCTCTTCCCCAATCCGCCATCGCCAAAAGCAAAGTCTACCCACTGATTTTTCGTCACATCACCTTGTAAAAGTACACTGTCAAATCTTTTCATTAATGATCACAGCCTGTCGAATTTCGAATGTGAGAGTTGATTTTGGAGGTAAAAATCCAACTACTCTGATCCCTCGTCGATCTTCAAAAGGTCGGCCAAGTGACATTTTCGGCTTCCCAGACTACTTCCGCCTTGACTCGAAATATCTGAACTCACCAACTTGTTCCAGAAAGCAAGATAGAGCCAAAACTAGCTTCCGGTCTAATGTGGTCGACCTCGGCTATGATGTTTGTCGGTCTACAAAGTTCGTTCCATGTTGCTTCCTCTGGTCGGTCATACAAAAAAATCTTACCCGAGTTCCAAGCAGGGTTGAAGAATAAAATCTACTCTCTGACCCCTGGTCATCCGGATGAGGAGAATTTAATTATATTCACTTACCGAACTGTTCAAAAACCTTAGCCACAGAAATCCCCATCAACATCCGTCCCCTAATTCTCGGTTCCAACGAGCATATGAGTTGGTGCTGGGAACTATAAAAATCAGAAGTGTGCTAATCGACCGTCAGACGTCTGACTCTTGGAATTGTGTAGAAAACTGCCCTGGTGCCAACTCGAGTCATTCTCAATGTTTTCATACGGTTCGTCATCAAGCCGAAGTTAGGCACTCGGTGGGACGTAACCTGACCCCGAGGTTGGAGAGATCAGTAACAGACTCGGCGGAACTAATCTAGCCCCGAGCTGGTGGATTTATACAGACACGGCGGGACAAATTCGGCCTCGATCTGGTGGAGCAATAACAGACTCAGCGGAACGAATCCGGCCCCGAGCTGGTGGAGCAATACAGACTCGACGGAACGAATCCAGCCCCGAGCTGGTGGAACAAAGCATCGGCGGAACGAGTCCAGCCCCGAGCTGATGGAATAATACAGACTCGACGGAACGAATCTAGCCCTGAGCTGGTGGAGCATTTGAGACTTACACGAGGGAAGATTTTCAACCTCTGCGGCTCTGCGGATACTGACGCGGGCGTCCCCTTGCCAGACATTGGCGAAAAATAAAAAAATGGAACAAGATAAAGTTAACAAAAATGGAGGTGACTTAGCGCATACCTCACACAAATTCCAGAAGTAAAAATAAAAACTCAGGTGCTCCGATGCAGCGTCCTACCTGATGCCTCCCAAAACACAATTCTGAACCTTACAGTTCAGTGTTCCGGCTAACCAGGCTATGGATACAACGATCCAGGGCGGTCAGGAAAATTCCCACGGGGGAGGAAGACACCCCGTCTGTGCCCTCCCTGGGTGGTTCTCAACGGGACTCACCAGCCAAATCGTATGGGAAGAAACCTCTCTGGGTCCGGTTTAACCGAGACTCCTGTAATCAAAATGACCATTCATCCATACCCAAGCCATGTGGTCTGATGGTAATCAACGGGACTCACTAGCAGACTCGCAGGGGAAGAAACCTCCATGGATCCGGTTTACCCGAGACTCTTGTAATCAAGGGGACCATTCACCCATACCCAAGCCAGGTGGTCTGATGGTACTCAGCGGGATTCACCAGCTGACTCGCAGGGGAAGAAACCTCTCTGGGTCCAGTTTACCCGAGACGCTCCTTAAAAATACGAGCCATGGGGTAGTAACGCTCCAGACTCGGGGGTTTGATAATGACACCCGAGATTACGTGCCACGAGGGGTTCGCGCGATATGTTTCATCACTTAATGTGTTTTAGATCCTTAAAAGTGAAAGGAACCAGGTCGGAACACTTTCACCCGGGGTTTGATAATGACACTGGAGTGCCACGGGCTTGGTGTCTTTCCTAATTACCGATTACCCCTTCGCATCGAACAGATCCCAAGAATATTGAACATGACTTCAGCGTTCAATTAAGCAACAAGTAAAATGAAAAAGCTTTTTAATTCAGAAAGAGGAAATCATGTTCACATTCATGGGACCTGTTTCCCTTCTTACAACTCTTGGTGGGTCATTTCAAGAGAGGTTTTATGAGAATTTTCTGGTGCTGACCAGATCATCCAATAACTTTGTGGTTCAAAGAAAATGTCTACTGGAAGTACTTCTTCAGCATTTCAGCCATTTAAGGCTTCTTGAGCAGGGTACCGTCCAACTGTTCCAAAAGATAGGTACTTCGTCTCACTATCTCCACCACTCTGTATGGCCCTTCCCATTTGGCGCCCAATAAACCTTCCTCAGGTCTTCGGGGTATTCAACGTCATCCTCCTTAAAACCAAATATCCAGGGAGGAAAGATTGAACCTGAACCTTCTTATTGTAGAAACGGGTCATTCTCTACTGACAAACAACCGCTTTCATAGCCGACTTCTTCCGCTTTTTCTTTGATTAAATCGAGGTGATTCCTGATGAGTTCTTCATTCTGTTCGGTCTCAAAATGACGAACTCGGTGGGTG
This sequence comes from Zanthoxylum bungeanum, assembly GCA_019454045.1. Classification (NCBI taxonomy): domain Eukaryota; kingdom Viridiplantae; phylum Streptophyta; class Magnoliopsida; order Sapindales; family Rutaceae; genus Zanthoxylum; species Zanthoxylum bungeanum. Next base: position 49,573 of record SKCR01008825.1, on the reverse strand, counting down.
ATCATCTCGATCTCTGCTGGAATTACTACCTCACATCCGTAAGCCAAAGAGAGACGTCCCCAGTGGAGTCCTTGAAGGTTGTCTGATGTGCCCATAACACTTCCGGTACTTCTTCAAAATTTCCTTGATCGTTTTGTTTGTAGCCTCGACCTGCCCGTTGGACTTGGGATGAGTCGGTGAAGCGAATCTCAAGGCGATCTGAAGGTCTTCACAGAGCTTCCTGAAGCCCTTGCTGTCGAACTACTTCATATTATCAGTTATGATGGCTCGGGGAATTCCGAACCAGCAGATGATACTCTTTTTTACAAAATTTGTTGCTCTCTTCTTTGTGATTGCAGTCAGCGGTTCGGCCTTTACCCACTTGGTGAAATAGTCAATGGCAACAATGGCGTATTTAGCTTGTCCCCGCCCCGCTGGCATTGGCCCTATGATATCTAGCCCCCACTGAAGTCAACTGCTCAGTGAAGTAAACTGCTCTGCTGGCTGGTGATGAATGTTTGCATTCTTCTGGCATCCGTCACATTTTTGAGCTACCTCAATTCCGTCTTGGTGCATGTTCGGCGAGTAGAATATATGCCTCAACACCTTATATGCAATATACTGCCCCCAACATGAATCCCACATATATCCCCATGAATCTCTCAGAGCATATAATCGGCTTCCTCTGTCGCGAGACATCACAAAAGTGGTACCGTAAACCCTCTCTGGTATAGTACTCCTTCAATCATGTAAAACTTGGAGCATCGGTACCTCAACTTCCTCGCTCCCTTCCTATCTTTAGGTATCTCATCGGTCACTAAATATTCATTGATTGGGTCCATCTTAGAGGCCTCATCTCCTACCTCCAATTCCATTATTTATGGCTTCCTAATACTCATTTCCTGTAAATAATAATAATAATAATAATAATAATAATCAAATGAATGAATCTGGGCTTCTCTGATTTGATGGAGGATGCTAACCAGGCTAGCGAGTCTTCCTGATGGTTACTTTCCCAACCGATTTGCTCGAACTGCACATTACCCATTTCTCCGACCAACTTCTTTACCTTGGCCATATAGGCAGCCATATTAGGCTCTCTAGCCTGAAAATCGCCCATCAGCTGCTGGATGGCCAACTGAGAGTCGCTCTTCACGATCACATCCCGGTCACTCACTGCCGCACACAATCTCAATCCAGCCAAAATGGCCTCATACTCTGCTTCATTATTGGTGGCCTCGAAAGCAAATCTCAAGGCGTAGACCAATTTTTCGCAATCACTACTCCGCAAGACGACCCCAGCCCCGCAACTTTGTGAACTAACAGAACCGTCCACCGATAATTCCCATTTGGTCTCTGAAACTTCTAAAATCTGGGGTCCAGTAAACTCGGCCACAAAGTCTGCTAGACCATGCCCTTTTACCGCCGCTCTTGACAAATAGGATATATCGTGCTCACTCAATTCCACTGACCACTTTACTAACCGACCTGAAACCTCTGGTTTATGCAAGATTTGCCTCAAAGGGTGGTCAGTATATTCCCCAATAGGATGAGCTTGAAAATAAGGTCACAGCTTCCTGACAGCCGTAACCAAGGACAACACCACCAGTTCATGAGCCGGATATCTTGTCTCTACATCCAGCAGGCCTTTGCTAATGTAATACACATGCCTTGGATCTTATCGGCCTTCTGCACTAGCACCGAGCTCACCCGGGATCGGTTTGGCCAAGAGCGGAGGTTGAGCTAAGTACTGTTTGAGCTGCATGAAGGTTACTTCGCATTCTTCCGTCCAGCTGACATCCTTCTTAACCTTCTTGATCAACTTAAAAAATGGATGACATTTGTCGGTTACACGGGATACGAACCGGTTTAGTGCAGCCACTCGGCCCATTAAGCTTTGCATCTCTTTGACCGTCCTGTGAGATTTCAAATCCAGAACTGCTTGGATCTTCTGCGGGTTAGCCTCGATTCCTCGCGCACTGACCATGTACCCCATAAACTTTCCCGATGCTACACTGAATGCACACTTCTATGGGTTTAAAAGGTCGGCCAAATGACCCTCCGGTTTCATGGTCATCGTTATCATGTCATCAACATATACTTGCATGGTTCTACCGATGAAGGGCTTAAAGACTTTGTTTACCAACCTCTGGAATATAGCCTCTGCATTCTTCAAGCCGAAAAACATCACCTTATAACAGTATAGCCCCTGATCTGTGATGAAAATTGTATTCTCCTCGTCCCCGGAGTGCATTTTTACATGGTTTTATCCTGAAAAGGAGTCCATGAAACTAAGCAGTCCATGACATGCAGTTGAATCTACCAGCTGATCTACTTTCGGGAGTCGGAAACTATCCTTCGGGCAGATCTTATTAAAGTCAGAGAAGTTCATACACATCCTTCACTTCCCACTAGGTTTTTTCACTAAAACCATGTTTGATACCCACTCCGGGTATTTTACCTCCTTGATAAAATCGGCTTTTAACAATCCCTCCACTTAGGCCATTGTCGCCTTGCAACGCTATTGATTGAATATTCTTCTCTTTTACTTCACCGGCTTGTGAGCCGGATCCACTGCTAAATGGTGGCTGAAGAACTTAGGGTCTATCCCTGGGCATGTCACTATACCCCCAAGCAAAAATATATACATACTGTTTTAAAAACTTTAGAAGGTCCTGCTTCAGGTTTTCCTCCAAACCTGCTCCAACCTTAATGACTTTCCCTGGGCCGAAGAGTTCCACAGACTCCAACTCTTCTGCTGCCCTCAACTAGGGATGGCAAAATCCGGATCCGGGTCCGGATCCAGAAGAGATTTCTTCACCCCAGGTTCAGACCCGAGTCTACCTGGTCCGGATCCGGATACCCGGTTCACTTATTTTTTTAATTTTTAATTGTATTATTTTATATTTATATTTAGATTTTGTCAATTTAATTAGTTTTATTTCAATTCTTTTATATTTTTTAATTATATTTTATTTTATATATATATATATATATATATATATTATTTTGTATTTTTAATTATTTTTTTATTTTTTTCCTGACCCGGGTCTATCCGGGCCGGACCCGTGAGAACCCGGGTCCGGATCCGGATACACCCGAGTTCGAATTTTAAATACCCGGGTCCGGTTTTTTTAATACCGGACCCGGGTCGTCCGGGTCCATGCGGACCCGGGCCGGGTCCGGGTATAGTTGCCATCTCTACCCTCAACTGGGCAATCTTCTTGGACCGTGCGACTGGAGATTCATCTGTCTCATTCTCCTCTTCCATTTTTCTCTTCTTTCGACTATCTTTCTCAACACATAGAGTCTCTTTTGAAATGGTGGCGAAGCAACTCCTGGCTACATTCTGACTTCCACATACAACCCCGATCCCAGCTCGGGTGGGAAACTTCAGCTTCAAATAGTAGCACGACATGGCAGCCTTTGTCTTCATCATGAAAGGCTGGCCCACAATGACCTGGTAATTGCTCATGCAGTCCACCATTGTGAAGTCTATAATGATCGTTCAGGTGCGCGGGGAAGTTCTGACTGTCATGACTAACTGTGTCATGCCCAAAGGGACGACTGTTGCTCCCCCAAAACCCATACGAGGGTGTCTCGTCCAGGGTGACTGTAGCATATTCTATCCCCAGTCCGTCCAGGGCTTCCTTGGAGATTATATCGACCGCGCTCTCCGGATCCACCAAGATCCTATCTACCTCGGCTCCCCCTATCACTGCCTTAATTATTAGTGCATCGTCATATGGAAAACTCACCCCATGGGCACCCTCATCAGTGAACATTATAGGGGTCGACCGATCCCTTTGCATGCTCAAGGCTTACCCCACCGAAAACACCTCCGATCTTTAGATCATGCCGTAACTCTTTCTTGACCGATTCAAATCTCCGGCCAATGTCCATCCTCCGACGATGGTATACATCTATCGGTGCCCCTGCCGCTGTCGGGCCGCCATGGCCCCATAGTCAATCTACTCATTTAGATAGCCATTATGCGCTATAATTTCCATTTGCTCACGGAGGTCCTTGCAACATTCCTATGAGTGTCGCTTCATATTATGATGCACACAATAATATTTCTCACTCTTCTTTTCCACTGGGTACTTCCTCAGGTCGGGCTCCATCAAGAGGCCCATACCTTTAATTTCCTTCATGATTTGAGCCATCGACTTGTTCAAATGTGTATACCCTGCTCCTCCGGCCACATGATTTACTTGTATCTGAGCTCACCCCTCTTGTGGCGTATTGCTGGGAGGCACCGGCCTGAACTCCCTTTGTCTTGGAGGAGGATTCCTCAACTCTCTATCCGGCATCCGCGGCATCTCTGACCTCAATACTTTTTCCTTTTGAACCCCTCCCTTCCGAGCTTCATTCTCCTCTTCCTCCATCAAAACAAACTTCTTAGCCAACTCCAAAACAATGGCATAGTCTGGTATGTCTTGGACCCTCAAGTGAGTCTACAATCTCCTGACCTTTAGGGCCCCCTTGAGACTTTCTAGAGCCTCTGTCGACTCATACGCCCCGGCCTCGAGCACCATGCTATGGTATCTTTCAATAAAGCTCTTCAGGGGCTCATCATCCCCATATTTCATCAGTCTCAACTCTCCCACCGTCTTCTTTGGGACACATGATCCTTTGAAGTGTCGGATAAAAGACTTCATGAGTCGAGAGAAACTGCTAATGCTTCCCGGAGTTAGACTTCTAAACCACAAAATCACGGACCCGCCTAGGATTAAAGGGAACACCTTGCAGATGGCTTCTCCCACCATTCCATGTACTTCCATTAGCAGGACAAAACTCTCAATGTGAGACTTAGGGTCGGTGTGGCCCATGTATGAGTTTATAGGCGGCATCGTAAACCGCCTAGAAAATTTTGCTAACAAGATTTCCTCAGTAAAATGAGATGTCATCTCTCAGTCCTGACCATCCCATTTACCTGCCTTTAGGATTTCTTCCCATTTCTTCATTTCCTTTCGAAACGAGGCTTTCATATGGTCATCAGTATCATCATGTTGCTCCCCCGAACCTCCTCACGGCTACTTCCCCGAACACGACGTGCCCATGGCTAAATACCACTCTTCTCTCCCATGTCTCCTATCTTCTCCCTTCTTAGAACGTGAGCTATTACTTGAAGACTCTGGTGTTCGCCTCTCTTCTTTTTCCCCCCATATTCTTTCCGCTGGCGAGACTCTCAATATCACCACTAACCTCACCCTATGTGGCTCTTTTCTCCCGGGTTCATCGTCACCACTTAGGTCTATAATTTTTTTCCCCTCTGTTATCTCATTTCTCCTCCGACTTGGGCCAGCCTCCAACCTTTCATATTCGTTTTTTCTAGCCTTTCCAGCTTTTCCAACATGGCCTTCATGAGGGTCTGGTTATCCTCTTTATCCTTCCGCATGCATTCTTCCATTTTTCCCATCCACTCCGTTGTTGAACTCTCTGACGATCTATGGTTCCCATCTTCCGCCATCGTCCTACCACGCTAGTTGCTTTTTGCTCTTTCCCCACAGATGGCGCCAATTATTGACGAATGATTTTTGTCACAGGGGTAGTTTCGAGATAACTCTCCAGAGTCAATCTCCTCCAACCTTGAATTTGTTTGGTTATGGGAGGGGCAAAGGCAAATTTAGCAAAAAAACAAGACAAACACAAGAAATCGAACATTGAGTATTTACGTGGTTCGACGAAGCTAATCCTGCCTACGTCCACAGGCACAAAGTGGGATTACCAAACCGAGCTCGGTCGACCTGTTTTTAGGAAGGTCTAAAGAAACCGAGCAGTTTGTTCTCTTACAATATTTCTTACAAGTGATTCTCAAATGGAAAATTCCGCAACCCTTACAAATATGATCAACCTTCCCTTATATATTAATGGATATTCAACACTGTTTCCATATCTTTGTGACGTTAGCCCTGCAGGTCTGCAGATTTCCGGCGATTTGACAGGTTCTCTTCCCCAATCTACCATCGCCGAAAGCAAAGTCTACCCCTGATTTTCCGTCACATCACCCTGTAAAAGTACACTGTCAAACCTTTTCATTAATGATGACAGCCAGTTGAATTTCGAATGTGAGAGTTAATTTTGGAGGGAAACATCCAACTACTATGATCCCACGTCGATCTTCAAGAGGTCGGCCAAGTGACATTACAGGCTTTCCAGACTATTTTCGCCCTGACCCGAAATATCCGAACTCACCAACTTGTTCCAGAAAGCAAGACAGAACCAAAACGAGCTTCCGGTCTAATGTGGTCGGCCTCAGCTCTGATATTTATCGCTCTACAAAGTCTGTGCCATGTTGCTTTCTCTGGTCGGTCATACCAAAAAACCTTACCCGAGTTCCAAGCCGGGTTGAAGAACAAAATCTACTCTCTGACCCCTAGTCCTCTGGATGAGGAGAATTTCCTTCTATGCCCTTACCGAACTGTTCAAAAACCTTAGACGCAAAAATCACCATCAACAAATCAATTAATCCCTTCATAGTTCATATATCCAAACAAAACCCTTTATAGATTTTAAATTAATTTTTCCTTTACTCTCTTCACTGTTTATGAAGAGGGATAACTTGAATCAATAATCCTTTCACATTATTAACATAATAAATTGAATAAAGGATTTAAAAAACATTAAACATAATCTTATCCCTTATATGTTATATGTAAATATGATTATCCAATAATTATTAATCGTAATTTATAAATATTAATTTAATATCGAATTTAAGTCCCTGAAAAGGAATGAGAATTAATGTGTGCGCTCGGCCATCAATTTATTAATTTATTAAGACTATGTCTTATTATTATTATCGTCGTTGTTTTTATTGATATTTTTTATTTTTGTTTACATTTATTTTTGTTTTCTTTGTTTGTTTTTGGGAACGGCGAGAAGCAATGAAGCATGCTGCATTTATGAAATAAATTAAGAATTTTCTTCTACGTTTAGAATAATTAATTACAAAGGAAAAAATGAGCCAAACCAGCACGTTGATTGGAGAAAGTAACCCGAACTCTCTTCATATATTTTAAAAGAAAGGATTATTTACACTTAAGTATTAAATTTTTACAAATTCCAATTTTTTTTTTTTTACAATTTTATAATTGTATAAAATTAATAAAATTATGTATTCAAGTCTCGAAATTTCAGACCATGGATTCAGATACGGGTATACCCAATCCAGATTCAGAGATTCAAATTATTTTTTAATCTTTTTCAATTATATTTTTATAAAATTAATAAAATTATGGATCCATGTCCCTAAATTTCAGACTCGCGTGATCTGGATTTGGATATACTCATAACAAATTCAGAAATTTGATTTTTTTTTTAAAACTTTTCAATTATATTTACATAAAATAAAAAAATCATGGACTAAGGTTCCAGAATTCAAAGCGGCGTGGATCCGAATCAGGGTAGACCCTGACAAATCCACAAATTCGATTTTTTAAAATATTTTTCAACTATATTTGTATAAATCAATAAATCACAGATTCAGGTCCCGGAATTTTGAATTCGCGTGGATCCGAATCCAAAAATATTTTTTATTTATATTTTTTAATTATATTTGTATACAATTAAAAAAATTATGGACCTGTGTCTTGAAATTCTAGACCCACGTGGATCCGAATCCGGGACCATATCCAAAACCTTTTTTTTACCATTTTCAATTACATTTGTATGAAATTAATAAAATTATGGACCTAGGTCCGAAAATCTGAACTCATGTGGATCTGAAACCAAGTATACCCTTGTATAAGATCTAGAAATCCATATTTTTTAAAATAATTTTCAATTAAATTATATAAAATTAATAAAATTATGAACATTGGTCTTGAAAATCTAGACCCACATGGATCTAGATCTGGGTATACCCTCACCTGATTTAGAAATTTTGATTTATAAAATTTTTTTCAATTATATTTGTATAAAATTAATAAAATTTTATGTGGGTCTGTAATTTCACTACTTGAGTTCGCAATTTTTTTACAGACTCGGGTCTTCAGGGTCTAAACGGATCCTGGCCAATTACAGACATTTTTTCCATCCCTACTTCAAACAACCATAAAATATTTTCTGAAAAAATATTGGACGCACCAAACTCTGAAAATATTTTCCAACAAATATTTTCGGTGGATAGCCAAACATCATAAAACACTTTCATTTCCGTAAATAATTTTCATTGAAAATATTTTACTTACGAAAGTTATTTTACGTCAAAACAAACGGATTCTTATAGTAAAATAATAATTGAATATTGGAAATTTTAAAATATTATATTTTATTACTAAAACTTATGATACAATAATAATTTATTATTTTTTTGTTAAAATATTAGTTGACAGTTGCTCCCTTCATCCATATTTTATATTTAATTTGGTTATTTTCTATTTTTGCTAGTCCCAATTATATAGTCCATTCCCTTATTGAAAGAGATGTTAAATTGACTAATTTACTAATATGCCTCATTTAATATGTATTTTTATCAACAAATACAACTTTTTATATTCTCAAGAGGTGTGAGTGAAGTAGTCTTAATAAAAGGTATACTACGAAAAGAATTGATTAAATTTATTGTTTTAACCACATCAAATAAACTTTTTCAATTAGCCTTAAAAAAAATTAATCAGTCTATTTTGTATAGTTTGAATAGTAAATTTTATTTTACAATAAATTTAGTAGTAAAATATTTATCAAGTACACAGTTGTTATTTTGATATAAGTGTAGTAATAAAATATAAATAGCCGTAAAACTGATTTAAACTTTTTTGAAGTTATATTTGTTTAAAAAAAAAAAAAAATTTCCAACAAAAGAAAATTACCTTATATATCGTTAATATATGATAAATATTTAGTACTTATTTGGTGTGGCTTCTGATAGAGATAAAATAGTTTCTTAATTCCAAAAATTATTTTCAAAATTTTTGATAGTATTTGGTTGTATTTTAAGTAGAATTTTTTACTGTTAAAAAATTTATTTGATCTCTACTAGCAAAAGCTCAAAATTCATTAGAGTTTGAAAAGTTTTTGTATTATTTAATTTAACATTTTTCTTTCATAATAAAACTTAAAAAACTACTTGTCCAATAAAATAATTTTATAATTTTTAATAAAAACTCCCACCAAACATCTTTTTTTTTTAAAAAAAAAAAAAAAAACCAAAACTCTATTTCTAAAAATTCTATTAGTAAAGACTCCACTCGAAGAATTTCTATTTAAAAGATTATACCAAACAGATCATTAGCATTTAATAATATTAAATTCATAACCATTAAATTACATGAGATCAATAGTCAATTTTTTTTTGGGTCTAAATTTAAGTAAAAAAAATAAGGTAAGAAAATACACCATAATATATAATATATTGAAAAACGCAGGGATTTAGCTAATTTCCCCGAAATTATAACCATCATCATTTTACGGTGGTTGGATTGTTAAAAAGGAAAGAAAATTATCAATCATATATCAAATATTTCACACGTTATTAAAATTTATATAAATTTCACAAATTTGTTTAATAACCCACCTACAGAATGAAAACTGTATTAAAAGTGTAAATAAATTTGGGTATATGAATAAAAAATATGTGAAACATTGGGTATATATTTATCATCTGATAAATATGAAATTCTTATACTTTTCAATCTTTGAGTGAACTGATAAATAAAATTATAAGATTTATATATTTTTAATAAAATTCAAAATATTTATCCACTTTGTTCCTTCTTCCTCACCTCTGGCATAGCATACGTGGTCATGTTGGGCCAAGGTTGCAAGCCCGTTTGAAAATGGGTAATTTAGTGTTTTTTTTTTTTTTAAAAATCCCTCTGATATAAACTACAGTTAATTACTTGTCTAAATATGATAAAATTATTCCAAATATTTATTTTTTCCCCAACATGTTGCTAAAAGATTTGCTACTATCTGAAATGGAAACGGTTGGAAATTTACCGCAAGCAGCTCAAAATTTGTTTATCTATTAATTTACTTGTCCAAACATGAAAAAAAATTAAAAAATACTCAGTATTTTTTTTATTGTTAATTGTGATGGTATATGCCCGATAAGTTCTCAATTTAAACTTTGATTCATTTATGGGATAACTGTGTCCTAGTAATTAAATGTGGCAAATTCTGAATTCGAATCTAAATTTTACGGATTTAATCATATCAAATTCGGATGAAAACCTAAATTTGTAAAATTCAGGTTCTGATACTCAGAATCGGATTTCAAACCAATACTATGTTTTTGCTTTCCTTGAAGATGATTCAACATACATTAATTTAACATTTACATTTCCTTAATTAAAATCTGCCACCATTAATCTCTGTCTCTTCAACTTTAAGGGATTTGCAGGAAAGGGGCCTTGCTTGGAGCTGAAGCTTCCAGGCTGGTGAACCCGGAGTCGTCGTTTCTACCTTCTTCATTGGCCTTCCCCCATAACACAGCATAAAACCCTATACATATTATTACTGCTCCAATAATGCTGCAAATTAGGAATTTTAATGAGAAATTAATCATATGAAGACAAAGAATAGCATTTCCAAAACCCGACCTAAAATGCTCGTGTTTGGAAATTCTAAAATTATATTTCGGTCGATAAAACTCAATGCATATGACATGTCGGTTTTGGATTTGTCACAATCCGATTTTATCATTAAAATAAACTATTTACAATTCACTCATAAAACTTTATCGTCTTAACCGTTACCCCTAATATTTACTTACTATATTTAAATTTTGAACCCTAAAGTTTTAGCTTATATAAAATAAGTCCACGTCTCGAATCTATCCTGACCTATTGGCCTGACCCGTGATGTGGACTTTTCTTCATTTTTTAGGTTTTGAATTGACCCGACAACTCTGTAAAATGAACATTTTTTTTGAAATCGTTGAAAATCCCGCTGTCAAACCACTCTTTTCGGGTTTAAGAGGAGCAAGTAAAACCCTCGATTGTCACAGGTTCATACAAAAAAACACTCTATAGATTCAGACCCAAAACCTCAAATAGAGATCATGAGCCCTACACTATCAAGCCAATGACGTAAAATAAACATACCTAGGAGCAGGTAATGAAAATAGAGTTGATTGCTGATAATGATATTACCTTCCTAGATGGAGAGTATCACCAAGGAATATGACACCCATAATGGCTGCAATTGCAATTGACAATGGCTTGAAAATTGATATGTACACAGGGCCTTTCAAGTGTAAGCCCCAAGTATGAACAAGCGTACTAAAGGATGGTCCAAATAATCCCTGAAAAAAGTCAACAGAGAAGAATCTCATAATACCCATTTCCATTTGCCTTCTTTGCAAGCAATTTAATCTTATTTGATGCTTACCGAGAACAAAATTGAAACCAATGCTATGTCAGGTTTTAGTCTCCAAGCACTCAAATCTTGTTCAGCCATCAAACATACAGGTACTGATATTAAGGCCGCGCCTAAGTTGTAGAGGAAAGTTACTACTAATTCAGCAGGATAAATCTTGATAATTTGTGTCTGTTTATTAACATGACAGAATTAAAATTCAGAATCCCGGGAAATTACTAGTTTCTCGGAAAGTTTTGGCTGAGTGGCATTAGTTTTTTAATACCTGGAGAATGTACCAGATTGAAAGAAGCAAGCACTGAGCTATAAGAAAAAAGCCGCCAATGATCCAATTTGATAGTGATAAGCCCAGAGACCACTGAAGTGAATTTGAATGTGATGAAGGTGAAGTCAAAAATATTGCTGGTCCTTTGTAAAGAACCACCAATAATGCACCCGATATTGATACTACTGTCCCGATGATTTTAGCCTGAGTGCTTATACTTCTTAAAGCTAGCCTTTCCATCCTTTTTGAGCCATGTAAATTAGAGGAAAAAGGGAAATTTAGTCTGGAATCATGACGTCCAATGATTATAACTTATAAGTAGGGTGAGTAACAATTCCGAGTATATCCGGATCGGTCTGGTAGGTTCAAGAACTGGAACTGATGGTAATACGGTACGTTTCAATTCTAAAATTTAGGAATTCTATAAGTAGGGTACATGTTCTAAACTTTCTAGAATCAGAATCGGTCTCTGTAACTGACCAGTGAACTAGATTCTAGATTTAAATTAATGGTCTTGACTGTGAATCTGTGATATTTAAGGTAGACTGTTGCAGTAGAACATATTGATTTGTTCCTTTTAAATGGGTGTAATATATCTCATTTCTACATACCATGGCAATACTGAGGATAAGAAACAAATTGGGGAGCCTTTTCTTATTAATTATTTTATATTTGTATTTCCATTAATCTCTATAACTTAACACATTTATGAAATAATAATTAAATTAATATTTTATATAATTTTATTGTGATTTTTATTTATTGTATAGGTAAAATACTGTTTCAGATACTCAATCGGAAAATGAATATGAATCTAAATTTTCAAGTTGTTTTTCAGTCTTTCTTGTAATTTATTTTTCTTCTGTTAATAAAAATATGTGTATTTTTATTTAAAACATGAGTAGATAATTTTATTTTGCTGGGGTACAAGGTGAAACTCTTAATATGATAATATAAATTAATCTTACTTGTATTATAATATATGGATTATTGTAATCTGAAGATTAATATTTAATATATTCTTAAATTGTGGGTGTCTTGATTCGTTGTAGATAATCTCATTTGGTTAACACAGTTAATATTTTACCTTATATTATATGAGAGAGTAATTTAAATATGAACTACTTATTGATAATTTTTACCGTCTTTATGACTTGGCTTTATATATTTGGCATAATTGAGTATCTAACTACATTTGTTATAGACAAATGTTATCACCACCTATATGATTGATTTTATATGTTTTGACATAATTAATTCCTAAAGTAAATTAACTCAAAAATAATGAAAAATTATATATTATAAAAAGTAAGATATATTTATATATGAAATACAAAAGTGGATCCCCTAACTCTAGCATTTTATTTTATTGTTGCAGTCCAATTTAAAATTGTCCATAACTTCAAACAATTCAGTCTTTTTATTTTCACTCGAATTATTATTTTATTTTACTAAATCTATTTTCTAGGGATCGAACCTCGGACTTACCAGGTTACTTTATTACTTCGACACTCTTATATTTGAGAGTAAAGAACCACTTTATGAGTGTGTCAACTGACAATATTCAAACACTCACATCTAACACTATTCAACCACTAAGATTTCTAAATTTGAGTGGAATGTTTTAGTACATGGTTCATTAGAACCAGTTGGAACCGATTCAGAACAGTAGAATATGATATCCTATGATATAGGATAGGTATCCTATAATATATAATAGATTTTGATTTTAAATTTTAGGAAACGAAACTTTATAAGATAATTTCCGATTCCACATGAGAACATGTTGGAATCCAACATGATCATCCCTATTTGGAAGATATCATAAACGAGTTTTTAAAATATATGATCATTTATCGATAAAATAAAAAAAAATTTAACTTCTTTATTATAATAGTAATTATTTTTTTAGATCTGGGACTCTTAATTTTGACATAAATTGAAGGATGTCTCCGACCGTATGTGGCCTGTAACCAAGTCCATAAATATGTAATGTAAGGGTGACAATGGGCCGGGCAACAAAAAAAGCCCGGGCTCGAGAAAAGCCCGGTCTAGGTGTCTTCTGGGCCGGGATCGGGCGCATGCTTTTTTTTGTCGAATTTTTTAAAAAATATTTAAAAAAATTTAAAAAATACAAATATAAAATACATTTACACTATATATAAAGACAATTTACAAATAAATCACAAGTTTCATTGATAAATTAACAATTTAAATGTTAAAAACAAATAAAAATGCTACAAATAAATTAAAAATATATATATATATATATATATTTTATTTTGGCCCGGGCTCGGGCCGAAATTGGAAAGCCCGGTCCGGACCCGAGTCGGGCTTCATTTTAGGACCCGATCTGATTTTTTTTTTTTTTGGGGCGTGAGCTTTTCGGCCACCCTTAATGTAGTGGACTAAAACAGCAAATGAAACAGACATAATAGATGATGCATGATAGGACCCATAAACAACCATAAACGGGGCCTGCAACATGACCTAGAGAGACTATACTATTATTTATTTATTAACTATATATACACACACACAGATTGGTTTATGTGAAAGATAATGTGTGAATTGGAACTGTGTGTGTGTATATTTATTTATGTAGATGAAGTTTCTAATTGGAAATATTATTTAAAAAATCTATAGTCGGTGGACTGTTCCAGCAATTTTGTCCATTATTGGTTCATTGGTTGTATTAGTTGTCTGTATACTGTGCTGAAAGCGAAGAGAAGTAAGAAACTAAGAACCTGAAAATAATGGCAAGTGTAAAGGTAAAAGCAGGAGTCAGATTGCTGATTGCTGAAGCAAGAGTTGGATTGCTGTATGCTATACCAATGTAGCCAAGTGACTGAGCCAACACCCTGTCTTCCCAAAAAACAAGAAAACAACATTTTTCTTTTATTTTTATTTTCCAAAGTTAATACATATTAAGGAGAATAATAAAATAATACCCAACAAAGGAGCAGATGAAGATTCTTGGGAGGATAGAGAACTTGAATGATGAAACCACTGTTGAGCTGCTTTGCAGAAGTAGAGTGATTTCAAATAATTTTAAACTTAGAAAAATATATTTTTAATATAAAATAGGAGAGACCTGCGGAAGATAAAGAGTAAAGGGAGGAGGAGGAGAGTGGCAAGAGAGTAAGAGTAGGCAACAAAGACATAATAGCTCAGTCCTTTGGAAACTGCTGCCTTGAATACAGTGTTTACGCCTACAGTCGTGCATTCCACGGCGGCCATGGCTGCCAACACCAAAGCTTCCCTGTATAAATTCCCCATCTCCATTTTAGCTCTTATGGCTTCTCTCTGATTGCTGTTTCTCTTTGTTCCTTTTTTTTTATTAGTTCTCTTATATATGACTTGATCTTATTATCAAAAGGAAAAAAAAAAAAAAAAAGGAAATTATCATTTTCATCCCTCAAAAATTGATTTATGTATGAAATTATCAAAAACTTTTAAACAAATTTAATTTTACACCTAAAATATTTGTCAGTATGCTAATTTAAAAGTAAAAGTGTCAATTTTACATCACTATTCACATGTTTTCTACTAAAGCAAGTTGCATAATTTTTACCTGCAAATAGTTAAATATTTATATAAGAGGTGGGGCAACTTATTGTTATTGGTTTAAGACTTTGGCATGGAATTGGACATTTCTAAAAATTATATTTTATTATAATTTATAATTTTTTTTTTTTTTGGTAATTGGGGTATCCAAGCCAACTTAAGACCTCAGAGGTTTCCTTACAAAGATCAGAATAAGTCGTTAGCTTTTTGCAACAATGACATGAGAATGAGCAAATCACTCAAATTAATTAAAGGCATTAGGCATTTACCACCAGGTAGTAGATGTTTGTAACTTATAATTAAAAAAAGGCAAAAATATAAAATTGACCCTCTAACTTTCATGTTTTTTCATTTCAGTCCTCTAACTTTTAGGTTTGTCAATTCAGTTATCCAACTTTCATTTTTTGTCAATTCAAGGCTCCGTTACAAATTTGCCGTTACTGCTGCCAAAACGACGCCGTTTTCATTTTTTTTTTTTTTTTCCCAGAATTAAAAGAAAAAAAAGAGAGAGAAGGGGTGTTCCCCTCTCGACGAATCCGCTCTTTTGTTTTGACTTAGTTAAGGAAGCAATTGTTATCTTTGCGTTTATAAATGAAAACGGCATCGTTTTGACAGCAGTAATGGCGATTTTGTAACAGAGTCTTGAATTGAAAAAAATTGGAAGTTATAGGATTGAATTGACAAAACTGAAAGTTAGAGCATTTTTGCCTTAAAAAAACTATTTTAATCAATTATCCTCTTTAATCCTTTCTTTACTAAAAAAATATATACCACATTTTTTATTCTCCCAATTTTAACCTTATTTGACTGGACTGGATGCATGTTATTTGCCCTTATTGCAGTTACAGATAACAAGTTGCTTAGAGATAAATTTGTCCCCACTGAATAAATAATATGTTCTCCTGCCATGGATCCACATTTTTTTTTTTTTTTTTTTTTTTTTTTTTTTTTTGAAATCGTTGGAAACCCCGCCACCAAATCACCCATTCTGGGCCGCGGCACAGGTAAAACCTCCGGCTGCCCCAGGCTCTTACAAGAAGTTGCACCCCCTGGATTCGAACCCAGACCTCAAGGTGAGATTCTGGACCCTTCACCACCAAGCCACACCCCTTGGGGGCCATGGATCCACATGCTATCATGAATCTTCATATCATTTTGTCTTCAACTTTAACACTTTGCAACAATGGTGTATCAATATCAGATGAATCCCCCATGTTAGTACTAATACCAGTATCATCATCTATTCCTTCTTCTTTACCCTTTCCCCATATTACAGCATAGAATCCAATACATATTATTACTGCTCCAATGACTCTGAAATCATTCAAAATAACAAAAACATGTCAGCTATGTCAAGCAACTTAATTAAATGTACTTGTTTTATTAGTTTTGTAATTTTTTTTAAAAAAAATACCTTCCTAAATGGAGATCATCTTTGAGGAATATGACACCAGTAATGGCTGCAATGGCAACTGATAATGGCTTGAATATTGCTACATACATAGGGCCCTTCAAATGCAAGCCCCATGAATGAACAACTGTATTCAATGATGATCCAGTGAATCCCTGAAAAAAAATAGGTGACCGTTTATAGTAATGTCACGTCATATGCAGGGGCGGAGGCTCAGGGGTGGTCTTGGGAACAACCAAGATACAGGCGGCCAGTCAGGACCCTCCATATTTAGTCCACAATTAATGGCCTCAAATCTAAGAAAAGTTCATACACATTGCATAGAGGAAGATAAAGAGTCACATATTTTAAAAACTTGTATATAACTTCCCAAAATTTAGGGCCGTCCGTGAGATTCTCTTAGACCGAAGGGTGTCATGGGCCCAATAGAGTTTGATAAACTCCATGAATTCATAAATAAAATATGATATTTTAAGTGAAAAATCTCTTTTTTGGCCCTAATGCACTTTTTAAGTTATAATTTGGTCCGTATAGAGCTGAAATTCTGGCTCCACCCCTAGGACTCAGATGCTTCATCTGCTGAGATTCTAAACATAATTTGTAACCCAACTTTATAACCATAACATTATTGTTACGGATTTTCATCCGCCTGCTTTCCAATTCAAGAATGCTAGATTCTTTATTCTCACCGCGTATATGATTGAAACCAATGCTATATCAGGCTTTATTCTCCAAGCATTCAAGTCTTTCTCTGCCAAGAAACATACAGGTACTGCTATAATGGCAGCACACAAGTTGTAGAGAAAAACTACAACTATTTCTGCAGGATACATCTTCATAACTTGAGTCTGTTAAATGCAAAATGAATTCAAACTTTAGAACCTCTAAAAAGTTTTTAACACCCATGTTTGTTAACTTACAGTCATTTTGTTAGACCTGGTCCCCGGTTCGGTTCGGTTCCAAACCGGAATCGGGTTCGGTTCCAGTTCCATTTATTTATTTTTTTAAAAATAATAATTTAAAAAAATGGAAAATAATTTTAAAAAAAATTGCAATTGGATATTGTTATCAAATAAATATAATAAAAAATTTTAAATTTAAATTTATTATATTAAATTAAATTAAAACTTAAATTAAAAATAAAATAAAGAGCTTGAACTTTAAAAAAAAAAAAAATTATTTGAACTTAAATTTTATTATATTAATATTGGAACCGTTAGAATCATTCGGTTCCAATAGTTCGGCTATGGTGGGAACCCTAACCGAATCGTAAGGAACCAGTTCCAGTTCTGATTTCGGAACCGGAACCGATGGTTCTTTCCGATTCGGTTTCTGTTCCGAACCGGAACCATGAGTCTATTTTATAGTGCGTACGTGGACACACGAGATAGTACATTGTCCATATCCACCTGAAAATTTCATGCGGATGCACGAATTTGAGAATTTCCAGTACTTGAGAATTTCGATATACCTGGATAATGTACCAGATTGAAATGAGTAGATATTCAGCTGCAAGCAAAAGGCCACCAACGATCCAATTTGTTTCTGGTGATGAGGCTAGAGTCTCTTGAAACGACTGTGTATGTGCAAAAATGGTGGGTCCCTTATAAAGAACCACCACAAATGCACCTGAAATTGATACTATAGTGCCAATGACTTTAGCCTGAATGCTTCTGCTCCTTAAACCTAGCTTTTCCATCCTTGTTAAGGTAGGTAAAGTAATTGAATTACAAATGAAGAAAAGAGGAGTTACTTGTGATGATCAATGATGGACTAATTCTATAACAAATGAATAAAAACAGATGTTAATTGGTTAAAACAAATCAAGAATGGTGGCTATATATGTCTATTTGTGACTTTAATTACCTAGCTGTAGAAACTATAGATATTTTGTTATTTATTCATTGTCAATACAGATGTTTTATTGATGAGAATTGCTTGCTAAAATAGCTAACCATGACTTTTAGTTGTGGAAAATTTTCAAAAGAAACCTTTATATATGTGTGTACATATAACAATTTTACAATGAGGAATTCCTCAATTAAATTAAAAGATAAAAAAAATACATATTTTAATGTAAGGATGGTAATGGGTTAGATATGATATATGATGCCAATACTCATATTCGACCCTTAAATCAACAAATACTAAAATTTACCAGACATGAGCGGCCCTATGTTTTGGAGGCCATAGATAAATTTCTATAATATGTAGTCCCTAATGATAAAAGAGAGTTTTTTTAGTTTCATTGTTAAATGTGTATTAATTTTTCTTAGATTTAGAGTCACAGTCGACCATCTGTGTGAACTGTCCTCGGGACCACTAGTACTGAGATTTTAACCTTTATTAATATGGGAATAGCAATATCCACACTTGAACCGTCCAACCAACGAGTATAAAAAATTATATCCGTATTCACCCCTAACGTACAAACCCCGCAGTCTCTCATTTTGCTGGGATTTTTCCCATTCCTACTCCAATGCAGTTGACAATTTCTTTCGGAAGGAGTAGTTCTATTCTACTGCAATGAAAGAGAAAGAGGAAGAAGAAAGAACCTGAAAATGATGGCAAGTATGAAGGTAAAAGCAGGGGTGAGATTGCTTATTGCTGAAGCAAGAGTTGGAGAACTGTATGCTATCCCTTTGTAGCCAAGCATCTGAGACAAAAACCTGTCTTTCAAAAAACAAAAAAAAAAAATCAAAATCAAAATGTTTCTCTTTTTCCATCTACCCAAATCAACTTGAAATCAAAAGAAACAAGCAAACACTGATCATGCTTGATATTCAAATACCCAACAAGGCCAAGGAGGAAAATTCTCATGAAAAGAGGGAACTTGAGTGATGGAATCTCAGCTGTGTTGCGAAAGATGAATGACAAAGGGAGTAGTGCAAGAGTTGCAACAGCATAAGTGTAGAGGACAAAGACATGGTAGCTAAGCCCTTTCAATGTTGCTGCTTTGTATAGAGTTTGTAAACCTACATTTGTAAACTCCACAAACACCATTGATGTGAAGAGCATCACTTCCTTCAAATGCCTCCTTATTTCCATGTATCAAAGAAAGATGTGAAATTTCACTTGCAATTTCTTCACAAATTCTTTCTAAGTTTCTCTACTTAAAAATGAAATATATATATATATATCTATTTATTTATAGGCAGTGCTGACATGAGAAATTTAATCAATGGTCAAAATGGATGAACTTTAAACATTAATGGACCACTCAAAATGTTTGGTAAACCTCTTTTTTTTTTTTTTATTGTTCATTATTGTCTAGTATATATTAGATATATTGTAGATGAGTTAATAAACAAATTGGGAATATTGAGTGGGTGGACAGTATGAGCATCCCATTTTTGTTGTATTAGCAGGAATGTAGTGTATTAAAACGTTTCCAAGATGCGTGTTAGGGTGGTGTAGGGATTATGATCTCACATTGAGATTCTGGATTCGAAGTCAGAAAATGCGTTTCTTATAAGAGTCTGAGACAGTCAGAGATTTTACCTGCCCCGCTTAAGCCCGGAATGGGTGATTTGACGATTGGATTTCTAATGATTCCAAAAAAAAAAAATTAGTGTACCAAAAGAGGAGAAAAAAAGGTAAGAATCTGCTCATTGCTGAAGCAAGAGCTGGATTGCTACAGGGCGCTCTGAATTTTAAAGTTTTAGGCGAGTTTATAAATTAAAAAAAATATAAAAATCAGATTTCTATGTTTTATAGTTAGGTTATATTTGGATTGATAGAATGAAATGAAATGAAGTGGAATGTAATTTAAAATATTTAAAATTCATTGTTTGAATTTATGGAAGATGATGAAATGAAGTGAAAGGGGATGGAAGAGAGTGTAATAAAAAAAGGCATTGAGTCATTGAAAATGAGCCGTCCAAATCGAGTGGTTGGGAATTGAACATAATTTAAAAAATAACATTACATGTGAAGACAAATTTATCTTTTGAAAAATAACATTAAAATATTTGAAGTTCATATAGTGAGCAACAAAATAAAATAAAATTAGTAATTTGGACATATAAGTGAACAATTAAAATATTGATATTTATATTAAAAAAAAAAAAAAGTTGAAAAATTACCACCAAAACAAGGTCAAATTATTTTTCACCACCTCTGATGTTCAGTTCAAATACACAAACTATATTCACTTCCAGAAATTAAACAATCAGAATCCTCCCTTTGAAATTCTGGAAAATGTCACAGGATCTCCCCAATATTCATCAAAATCATCCATGGAAGTTTCATAAATGTGGACCTTGAACATGAGCAAAAGTTTATAGTATGCAAATTCAACTTCTTTTAGTTAATAATATGTATAGCCTTCAGATGAGGAGAAAATTCTATAATTTCATTTGTTGCATTAAAGGCAACAATCTTCCTCAAATAAAATCATAAGTTAGTGGGAACTGCTACATACATGTGTATATGTTGATTGTGTTTACACATCTCTAATTTTCTGTAGTCAAGCTTATAAATCTTCCTTTGTCTGCTCTATCATGTATTTTTCAAGGGTGGAATCTTTTGGTTGGGTGATTCCAAGCTACTAGCATTGCCGGCAGTCGTGTTGTTTTCTTTGCCTTGTCCCCATATCACAGCATAAAATCCAAAAGCAATTACCATTGCTCCAATCAAACTGCATAAAGATTTATGTATGATTATGGTTCAGTTCAGAGTGTTTTAAGAACAATAATATATTTGTGGTATGCATAATAAATATCAGTTGGTCTCAGCATTGTTTGAGAGAGATCAATTCCCATCGAAATTGGAATATGCACTCTAGAAAATGTAGAATTGTCATTTACCTGCCAAGATGAGGGGTTTCACCAAGGAACATAACTGCCATGAACACTGCAATGGCAGTTCCAAAGGGCTTAAAGAGGGCTACAAATACAGGGCCCTTCTTTTGTAGGCACCAAGCAATAATGCTACTTCGGATCACAGTCCCCACAATTGCCTGAATTGTAGCCAAAGCCAGTGTCAAAAACAAAAAAAAAAGCATTGAAAACTGATAATGATAATGCAGTGTACAATGCAAGGCATAAAGTATGCGACTCAAATATAAAAAAAATAAGTAAAAGAAGAAAAATAAAAAGACGTTAAAAAATTATCATAGGAAATGTGATGAACAAAATTAAGTGTCCAAATTGAAATAACTGATTGAAAGAAAAGTAAGGGCGAGTCTACACCGCATAGATGACAGCAGTCCTTTGAATGCCAGGTTGGAGTTTCCAAGAACTTGGATTTCTTTCTGCTATTAGAGAGACAACTGCACATTGGATAGTCCCAAAGAAGCAGGAGAAGAAAACTAGGTTTACTTTGACTGGATGCTCCTTTAGCACTGCTGCCTGGAATCAAAATATGGTTAGTTTCCTCCTAGGAAGATTCTTGCTGAGTGTCCAATGATTGTAAGAATCTGATATAATATTTAGCTTCATTTTTCTTTGTTATTTTTATTAGCACTTCATGAATACATTGATCACGGAATAATGGACTTCCTTCTTTTAAATGCTCCTGAAACTATTTTTAAAAAATTCAAGAATAAAGAAA
The DNA here is from genome assembly GCA_019454045.1 of Zanthoxylum bungeanum. NCBI lineage: Eukaryota > Viridiplantae > Streptophyta > Magnoliopsida > Sapindales > Rutaceae > Zanthoxylum > Zanthoxylum bungeanum. Next base: position 27,473 of record SKCR01008825.1, on the reverse strand, counting down.
AACAATCAACACCACAATCATGTCCAGTGCTATCTGCCACAATCCTAAGAATTTTCAACTTGTGGTCAGGGGCTGAGCCAGAAATATGCTTTTAGAGGACTTCATACAGTAATGAATTTTCATTTTCTACAAGTTTTAATGAAAACAATAAATTTACAAAATTCAAGGATCAATTCATAATAATTCCATTTCTTACATTATTATAGAATTCTATTCAATGTGCCTTTCTGTTAAAAATTTCATGCAAGTCTACTAATTTGTGGTAACTATTACATAGAGTTCAAGTACTTTTGGGAAGGTCAGCGTTTTACTAAAATGAGAACCAATATATGTTCATAATTGACAGTACTTGGCTATAATAAAAAAAACATGAAACATAATAATAACTAGTGGAATCAGCTGATACTACAGGCGAGTAAGATAATGGATAGACATTACCCATTTTTTGTCCATTCATTAACACTATATCTGATATGAAGGAAAAGAAAGTCAATCGATCAATTCAAGCATGTTGCTGCTCTCATAATTTAATCAAAATCATGATATTCACATCTTTCCTATGCAATGTTTGATGTTTCCAATTACTCTTTCTTATATTTAATTGCATGTTAGACTGCATATAAAGTAAACGGGTGTATTCAAATTATTTGTTCTATTAACTATTTTGGAATCTTTATAGAAGGCAAGATCGTGTTAATCTCTCCTTCCAATTATTTTATTGTTAAGTGTATTTTAACATAATCAAATTAAATAAAACTTAAATAATTTGTTAAATTATTGCAATCCTGAGACACATATAATCATGAATTAACAAACCCCATATTTTGCGGTCAATTTCCTAAGTTAGCTTTTAAGAGTTTGGTGTAGTTTTTAATTAAGTGTTCAGGATTGAGCTGAGTTGATTAAAGGAAATTTAGGAGGCTTGCAACAAATGCGAGTGACCAATAAAATAAACTAAATGCTGCACATAAATTGGTGGTAAATTCAACAGCTCCACAAATATAAAAAAAAATTTAAAAAAAAAGGAGCGTGGGTGTCTGTCAAGGCAGTTACCCTTAGCCGCCCCCATCTAGCTCCATCCCAGCTTATGGTAGCTGCATTCTAAGTAAATTTGCTTAATGATTTGCATTGACCAAAATAATGCAAAGAAATATAATTTTACCTGGAAAATTTTCCATGTTGCAGATGAGAAACAAGTGACTGTAAGGAAAAGGCCTCCAAGAGCCCAGTTTGAGTCTTCTGAGACAGGAAACTCAATATACGAGTTAGAATGTAAGGAGGATCCCAGCAGTGGTGGGCCCTTGTAGAGACTGACTATAAATGCTCCTACTATTGATACAATGGTGCCTATGATTTTAGCTTGACTGCTTCTGCTACTTAAAGCGACCTTTTCCATCCTTAATTGTTCCATGCATTAAAAGATAAATAAATATTCAGCTTAGGCATATTGTAACATATAAACATTTAATCTTAACTATATTGATAGAGAAAACTAGTATTGCACCAATCATTTAACATCTATATGAGTCACGACCAACATTCAGGTAAACAACAAATTAAAAGAATGATCCGTAATTTCTAGTATGAATTTCAATCCTAAACCATTTGAATCATGCTATATAGAAACATCAATCAGTTTATCAAATTCACAAGGCGCCACTATATTCATTCACCACATTAAAATCGGCTACATATTGCTTCGAACGTAAGAATGGGAAATGAATAACATATTATTCACATAACCAAAAAGCGACTACAATATAAACTACTGCATTGCCTACCTGAAGAAAACAGCAAGCAGAAATGTTATACCCGGTATTAAATTTCCCATAGATGAAGCAAGAGTCGGGGAGCTGTATTTGATACCTGTAATTGCAAATATCTGCACCAAACATATCCTGCAACAAAATTTTTCCTATTAGTAATAACAAATCACATAAAAAGAAAGAATGACTTGTTGGCAAAGAGCTTAAAACTTGATTGTCAGGTACGATTCAAGTCCAAGGGTGCATTTCTTTGTAAGAACGTAGTATTCCGATTAAGAATGAATCGATGATTTGGTGGCGGGTTTTGAAAAATTTACCAAAAAAAAAATCACAAAAAAAAGAAGCAAACCCATTTCACAATTTGAATAAAAATATGTTACCCAAGTATGCCAAGGAGGAAGAATTTACAGAGAAGCGAGAAAGTTAGTAAAGGGCCCTTGCTTCTGCGAACACAAAATCGAAAAAATATTACGGGGGAAAAAGCAAATAATATCAATTAATTTATTATTTATTCTTTTTTTTTTAAAAAAAATGAAGGATTTAAGGGACCTGTAGTTGTGATAAATGAAGTAATGAAAGAGGATGAAGGAGCCGAGGGCGTTATAATAAACGACATAAACAAAATTGCTCATTCCGCTGGACATGGCAGCTTTGCCAAGAGTGATCATGCCCACTTCGCCGATCTCGACCAATGCCATTGCGACAAATGGCATTGGATCTGTCGATGAATCTAGCCTCATCTTTTTTGGGGCCACACGATGAGAAATGAAATTCCGACGACTTTGTAGTATTAGCCCAGAGCGTGTAGGCGCGTGGCTCAATATGACACGCCGGGTTTTGTTGGGTAATTAGATCCGTGGCGCCTGGTGACGATGCCGGTGAGTTTCGAGGTAGATCGGAGAATGCTGTTTGAGAGTCAATGGCGGAAGATACTAACCGAAAAAAGAAATTGAAAATTGCGTTACAAATGAAAACAAAAATGTGAGATTGTAGAATAATTTATCCTGCAACGAAGGCCATTAATGGTTGAATTGAATACCCTTTTGAAACGGAAAGGGACCACGTACAAATTGTAGGGAATACTTTTTTTTTTTTTTTTTTTAGGTTTTATTCCATTCATTTTTCTACGAGTCTACGACGATGGTCTTTTACGATTCGCTTATTGTCAAGATCCCTTCCATTGAATTAAATCAATTCATTTCAATTTAACAAATGGGGATTTTAATTAACCCAAAAAAAATATAAAAAAGTGGAGCCATTTCAATGACTTCAAAATTTAACATCAAGTTATCCGCCACCCTTCGTCCGGTTCAATTAATCAACGAACACGGGAAATTTATTATACTCACGTCTTATTCAATACTGATGCACATAAAAATTTTATTTTTAATAATACGAGAATATTAATATATTTATTTGATTTGACTAATCAATAAGTATAAAAAAAAAATTATATTTATATCCAATCTTGATATACCTATCTCGCGAGGATTTTTGTCATGTCTAGTAAAAATTTAAAGTCAAAGAAAAGTAGCATTTGATTTCGGACTTTGATTTGGTATTGATTTGAGCTTTGTGCTGAGTTATTTACAAATTATAATGATAGTTATTAAATAAAAATTAATTTTATTAGTGCGTTACTATTAATACAAGCGTGGTAGAAAGTTATAAAGAACGTAATACATTTCAACTCATCATTGGATCTAACATGAAATTTATAAATTACACATATATATTTAGAAATGCGTATAAAAGATATTGACATGTATCATTTTACTAATATATCTTTACAAAAATTATATTTTACTATTAGTACATTAGATTTTACTATATGAAGTATTGAAAAATAACAAATAAGTAAAAAAGTTATAGCTATGTAACATTTTACATTTGTAGTCAAATGAAAGGTTTTATAGTATTAAAATATTATACCCCGTTACTTATTGTACTCATTTGTTATTTTCCAATTTCTAAAGTAGTGAAATGATAATAACCAGATGATGAAAATTTGTGTGGAAAAATTAATTTTATAGAGATTATGTGTTGCATATGTTTTTTAATAGAAAATTATAATATATTTTCTTATTATAATAGATTTCTTATTATAATAGTTTATCATTTTAATTTATAATTTAAAATAACATGTGATGGAAAAATAATTATAAAAATTAGGTGGCATGATTTTATTTTATTTTAATGGGAGATTATAATATATTTTCTTAATATATATTTTCTTATTTTAATAATTTACTGTATTAATTTTATAATTCAATAATGAAGCGTCACATAATGTGATAAATAGACTTAAAATATTTAATATAGTGTGTATGGTCAGACTTCAGTCCACATACAGTCAACATTTAATTAAAAAAATAGAAGATTATTTTGTCTTTATCTACTCTTATAGTTCAGATAAAGTCCACATTAATCTTACCCGAGAATGAATGTGTGTGTGTATATATATATATATATATATATATATAAAAACAAAATGCCTCTTAATTCAGAGTGAAGTTACTAAACCACCGTTCGTGAAGAGATTTTAAACGAAACTGAAATTCTACCACCAAGACAAGCAACGGAAGTCATGCATTTTTTGGAAAAGTAGTTTAAAATCCTTCAAGCAAGTAATCTATTTACAGTTTTATTTAAAAAAAAAAACAGTTCTAATGCACACGATGAGTTGTTAAAGTTGCAAATTATGTATATACGCAATTGTGTTTTGGATGTTTTTAGTTCTGCATGACTTGATGGTGTAAGATTCAAGATTTTATCTTGAGGTTTTAGGTTTGAATCCAGGAAATGTGTTTCTTGTAAGAGTCTGATATAGTTAGAGGTATTATCTACTACGCTTAAGCCCGAAATGAGTGGTTTATGTTGTAAATTCCCTAAATATGAAGTTTGGATGAAGGAGTGTCATGTCCATTGGGTGGTGCCCTATGGGAAGGGTACAAATATGTAGGGACATATCCTCTAAAATAGAAGAACACACTTGTAGGCTCCAAATGATACATGCAATGGGTATAACCCTTAGGAGGGTTACACCCCAAACCAAAAGGTGCCCTTAAGGCACCCTTTCATGCCTATATATAGGAGCTTTCATGTTCATTCTAACAATCAAGAAAAGTAAAGTCTCATACATTTTGTTTTAGAGTCAAAAGAGAGTTTCCACCATTGTTTCAGTTCAAGATCTTGTTAAGAAGTGTCAATTGAATAAGAGGAATTCAAGTAATCATAGAGGAAGTTAGCCACAAAAATCGTAGAGCACCGAGGCGGGGCTAATAAGTTATTAAGAACAGAGACAACTCGACGTAGACTACAAATATTCGTCGTTTTCTAGGTTTTTTTCTTATTATATAAGGTTTAGGGTTTATGGTGTAATATTGACATGATTTGATTTCATTGTTATTCTTGATGCATGTTAATTTCGTTTAATACCACTTAATTCCCCAACAATCTTAAGAATTTATTAATTTAATATTGTTAGGTGACAATTCGCATGTGTTAATAAGAAATTTTTTCTGGAAAATGGTTTCTGTGCATGAAAAATACTCATAGGCGTTCGAACGCCTGACGAACGCGTAGGAAAAATTTTAAATTTTCGTAAGAACGTTCGAATGCGTATTCCAACGCAACTCAAACACAAGTCTTCTTCCTAAGAACGTTCGAACATATCTTCAAACGCATCACGAACACAAACCCTCTGGAACACTTCGTTCGAATGCGTCTTCGAACGCTATAAGAACGTAACTCTCTAAATATTTCGTTCGAACGCTACATGAACGTGAACTCTCTAAAACATTTCGTTCGAACATGTTTTTGAACGTTACACGAACGTGAACTCACTGGATAGTTTTTGTACAAATTAACTATGTGACAAATAAAATTACTATTTTATCATTTTGTAATTAGATTACTTGATATATAAATGATAAAAGTCCTTATGATTAGTTCCGGGTTAATAAGATATGAGACACTATCAATACACGAAAGGTTTAATAATTAAATATTCCTAGTCGTAGTATTATCGAGATTGGATATCGATATTTTCACTTGTGCGTATTATGAAGCTTAACGGCATAGTTCTCATATATTTAAGTATTGGATACTTATGCAAGTGTGATAGGAGGTTGTGTTTACCGATGATACGGAAACAGTTTCGCTCTGGATAGACCCATCGGAATCTCATTGGTAGTATGACTATGTGTCTATGGGAATCGGAATCAGGGTATGTGTATTTGGTCTTAACCTGAGACTTGCATCGCTAATACTTGCAACAATCAGTACGCTTGGGTTTTGGTCGTCCGAGGCTTAAATAGGTTCTGTGTACGCCTCTTTTGGGTTTATTGAGAATCGTAGTGTATTGGGTGTGATGTCAAGATGGAAGTATCACTTCAGTCATATGTAGATGATGATCATGCGGGGATAAATAACTAGTACTCTAATATGTTGCAACTATCGAGATAATATGACAAGGTCATGATTATCCGATTAAAGAGACTAGTTGCTAGTGATCTGATATATGCTTCGTACGTGGCAGACACAATTCCAGTCCCAGGCCTAGCATGTGATATATGATACTGGATCGTAAAAGCAATACTTAGTATACTATGCCTGACATAGATTATGTATTCCTTAAAAGAATATTTCTGGAGAATTGGGAGGCACGGTGCTTTGCTAGAAGCCAATCATGTCTTGTAAATCGGTAAGAACATGGTACGGGGTACGCACGTATTCGAAAAGTCTGATGACTGGATTTACTGCCAACATATCCAGGGATCTCATTGGTGGCTTCCCAAAGATTCACCGATGACGTTTAACTCGAATAGAATTAATCTGGGATTAATTATGAGAGAGATAAAATTAATATGGGATTAATTACGGCAAGAATTTATCTAGGATAAAATTCGATTAGAAGAGAGAGAACGATTAATTTGAAATTAATCGATTAAATAATATATTCGATATATTAATTGAAATAGATTTCGACGAGTAATTAATATTGGATTTTAATTCGGGCGAACGAATTAATTTGGAATTAATTCGTAAGCAACTTTAATAATAATGTCGCAACTGTAAATTCGTTAATTCAGAATTAAATGAACCCGAGCTCCAGCAAAGTCGCGTGTTGGATTGTTCGACTTAAATTCTGAATTTACAAGTGGTGGGACCCACTTGACTTACATCACTAGTTTGACTAGTGATGGAAGTGGTTAAAGGTTAAGTGTAAATCTAAGCTTGCTTGTTTTTCACTCAACCAAAGTCTAACACTCTTTGTCTTTTGGAATGACATTTTACCAACTTGATTTTTGGTAAATGGTAATTGAATTTTGGAAATCAATTACACAACACAAAAAATCAACTCTCTCCCTCTCACAAGCCAAATTACCGTGAACCTCTCCCTTTTGCTTAGAAATTTTGTTTCAAAATTTCTTCTTGCTATCACATTCAATGAGTCATTCAAGGTGTTAGGGAAACCAATCTTTGAGTTTGGAACACAAAGAAAAGGGTTGGAGCTCTTCTTCTTCATCAAAAAGTTTGAATTTTCAACATCCAACGAAACCGATCAATGTAAGTTTTTCTGCAACTTTTTTAAGTATTCACACGAATCATGACTTAGAAGATCATTGGCATGTTCTAGGAACCCAACAAATTGGTACTACTGTCTAATATAACAACGAGTGGATACTTAGTATATCACTTGAACAAGATCATTTATTGATTGTTGTACAATTTGTCTTTTGTAGACTTATTGATTGCAGTTGGTTTTTCCAGTTACGCATGGCTAGCGAAAATATCACACTAGCGGTCGCTTATGTAGAAAAACCGTAAAATTTTGGTGTAGCAAACTTTAAACAATGGAAGAGTAAAATGTTGTTATACCTGACAACTCGCAATTAGCTAAGTACCTCAAAGATCCACCGAGTCATGTGGAGGGAGAAACGAAAGCAGCCAAGCAACTACGAGAAGAGACATGGTCGTCAGGTGACTTATTGTGCAAGAACTACCTATTGGGAGGACTTGACAATTCCCTGTACAATGTGTGCCAAGACATGATTTCTGAAAAGATTCTTTGGGAATCTCTCGAGAATGAATACAAAATCGAGGATGTCGTACAAATTTTTTTTTATCGTGGGTAGGTTCATAGACTACAAAATGGTAGATTCAAGAACGGTAATGTCTCAATTGGGTGAACTACAATTGATCATTCATGAAATATTGGATGAATGGATGAAACTCTGTGAGACATTTCAAGTTGCCACAATTATTGAAAAGTCGCCTCGATCATGAAAGGACTTCAGGAGCTATCTGAAACACAAAAAGAAACAGATGAGCCATGAAGATCTTGGAGTTCGATTGAGGATCAAAGAGGACAACAGGAAGTTCGAGAAAGTCATCTATAAAACTATGGAGTCTAAGGCCAACATCATCGATGGTGTAAAGGGTAGCAAAAAGATAAAGGACCATGGAGCTAATTCTTCCCAAGCTAACAAGAAGTTCAAGGGGAAGTGCTACAACTGTGGAAAAAATGGTCATATGGCAAATAACTGCAGAAATAAGAAGTCTTCGGACAAAGGCAAGAAAAAGAAAAATGAGGCCCATGTCACTGAAGATGAGCAGCTGACTGATGACATCTTAGAAATGAACCTCTCAATAGTGGTAATTGAAGCCAACTTGATAGGAAATCTGAGAGAATTGTGGGTAGACACTAGGGCTACTCGTCATATCTGTACTGACAGCAAGATATTTTTCTCGTATTAGAAGGTCGATGGTGGCTATCATCTGATAATGGGAAACTCATCTACCTCTAGAGTGGTTGGACAAGACACATTGGTTCTAAAGATGATATCTAAAAATGAGCTTAAATTGAAAAATATTCTGTATGTTCCTGATATTCGGAAAAATTTAGTCTCGAGCTCTCTCCTTAGCAAGAATGTCTTTAAACTTGTATTTATTTTTAACAAGTTTGTATTGACCGAAAATGATGTCTATGTAGGAAAATGATACCTCACTGATGGCCTTTTCAAGTTCAATGTAATGACTTTCAATCGACACAGTGCTAATAATAAAGCTATAACTTTCGCTTATATTATTGAGTCACAAAATATATGACATGTGAGGTTAGGACATGTTAATTATGATACAATACGTAAATTAATTAACATGGACCTTATACCTAAATTTGCAATTGATAACCAACATAAATGTGAGGCATGTGTTGAAGCAAAAATGCACATGGCATCATTTCATTCCATATAACGAAGTTCTAAACCCTTGGAACTTGTACACACTGATATGTGTGATATGAATGTTGTGCAAACAAGAGGCAGTAAAAATTACTTTGTCATTTTTATCGATGATAGCACAAGATTCTGTTATGTGTATTTACTGAGAAGCAAAGATGAAGTTATTGAGAGCTTTATAAACTATAAGAACGAAGTTAAAAATCAACTTTGCAAGAAAATCAAAAGAATCAGGAGTGATAGAGGTGGTGAATATGTGTCACTATTTGGTGAATATTGTTCAAATCATAGCATTATTCACGAAAATACTGCTCCTTATTCGCCTCAATAAAATGAGATTGCTGAGCGCAAAAACCGAACGTTGAAGGAATGATGAATGACATGTTGACAAGCTCTAGTTTACCCCAAAACTTATGGGGGGAAGTCTTACTTTCCACCAACTACGTTCTAAACAAACCACCTCACAGAAAATTAGACAAGACACCATATGAGTTGTAGAAAGGTCACATACTTTTCTACAAATATCTGAAAATATGAGGGTGTCGTGCCAAAGTAATGGTTCCTAAACCTAAGAATGTTAGAATATGACCCAAAATTATTGATTGTATATTCATTGGTTATGCTCGCAACAGTAGTGCGTATCAATTTTTGGTACATAAATATGAGATTCCTAATATCAATCCGAATATGATAATTGAGTCAAGGAATACAACATTTTTTGAAGAGATATTTCCTTGTAAGGAAAGACAAAGAACATAGTCTCTCAAAAGAACTATTGATACTGTCAAAACAGTGATCGGGTTGACCAATAGTCAAATCAACGTGAAAATATTGAGACAATTGAACCTAGATGTAGTAAAAGAGCTAGAACGTATAAGTCATTTGGTCCCGATTTTCTGGCATACTTGTTAGAAAATGAGCCTCAAAGTTATAAAGAAGCAATGTCTTTGTCGGAGGAACCTTTGTGGAAAGAGGCTATCAACAGTGAGATTGATTCCATCCTACAAAACCACACTTGGGAGTTGGTTGATCTTCCTCCAGGTTGCAAGCCATTGGGCTACAAATGGATATTCAAACGAAAGATGAAACCAGATGGATCAATAGATAAGTACAAGACAGACTTGTCATAAAATGTTATAGACAAAAAAATACCTTGATTACTTTGACAACTATTCACCAGTGACTCGTATCACATCAATAAGAGTGCTGATAGTCATAGCAGCTATATTTGGTCTTGAAATACATCAAATGGATGTAAAAACGACATTCTTAAATGGCGAACTAGATGAACAGATTTACTTGGAATAACCAGATGGTTTCAATGTTCCTGGACAATAACAGAAGGTGAGCAAACTTGTAAAATTCTTGTACGGATTAAAACAACCATCTAAACATTGGCACGAAAAATTGACAAATAGATATTATCAAGTGAATTCAAAATCAATGAGTGTGATAAATGTGTGTACACCAAATCAACTCAAAAAGGATATGTCATTGTGTGTCTATACGTAAACGATATGCTGATAATTGATAGTAATCATAAGATGATTCAGTCTACCAAGACAGTGTTGACTAGCAAATTTGATATGAAAGATTTAAGAGTAGCTGATGTGATCTTAGTAATTAAGATTTCTATAACATTAAAAGGGTATATATTATCTCAGAATCACTATGTTGAGAAGATATTTGAGAAATATAACAAAGGAGATTTAAATTTGGCTAGAATCATGTAGACCTAACTATTCATTTATCAAATAATATCAGGTCGAGTGTATCGTAATTAAAATATTCGAGAATCATTGGAAGCCTGATGTATTTCACCAATTGCACACGACCTGATATCGCTCAAAATATAAACAGGCTTAGCAGATATACGAGTAATTCATGACATAACCACTGGAAAGCCATAATAAGAGTTTTGAGATATCTGAGAGAAATTTCAAAATATGATCTGTATTATACGAGATTTCATGCTATTATAAAGGGATACGGCGATGCTAACTGGATATTTGATACAGTGGATTTCAAATCTACGAGTCAATTTATTTTCACACTTAGTGGTGCAGCTGTGTCATGGAAATTCTCCAGGTAATTGCCCGGTCTACTATGGAATCAGAATTTATAGTATAAAATAAAACAACGGAAGAAGCGGAATGGCTTCAAAATTTCCTGAAGGATATCCCAATTTGACCCAAACCGGTGTCAGGGATAAGCATACATTGTGATAGTCAATCGGCTATTGGGAGAGCCTTGTATAATGGTAAGTCTCGACATATACGTCGCAGACATAGTACCATACGTCAACTACTCGATCGATTATGTGAAATCAAAGGAAAACCTAACGGATCCAATTACTAAAGATTTACCTACAGATCAAGTTGTGAAGTCATCGAGGGAAATGAGCTTGAAGCCTATAATTAAGAATTGTCACTGTGTAAACCTAACCTAGCTGACTGGAGATCCCAAGATTTAAGTTAAAAATGGACAAGTGAAACTTTGTGCAATTCAAAACAAGCACTGTAGAGTTTTATATTTTTTTTCCCATTCCAATAATGACGCAGAGTGATGTCTGTCAATGCTAGGATAAGCTGAGGCTTTTAATGATCACTATATTAGGAGAAAAGTCCTAATGGAGGTAAAGAAAGATTACCTCTTTATAGTATATCACATATTTCAACTAAAATGTGAGGCCACTTGTATGAGATTTTACAGGCTGACTTCCCTAAAGTGCTTGATGAATCCATGACCAATGTTCATGGCTGAAATGAACACAACCGTAGAACGAGAAATGGTCGAAGTAAAGCTGTGTGTTGGAAGTTGTCTTAGTTTACACCAACGACAGAACATTTCAAAGCTATGGGTCACTGGTTTGTCAAGTAAATCTGATTGTCATTAACTAGGAAAGGTTCAAGGCGGAAGCTACATATTTCGACGCAGGTTTAGTTCATGAAAACTCTCTCAAGTGTCTACATGAATATTTAAAAAATTGTGGGGGATTGTTGTAATTCTCTAAATATGAAGTTTGGATAAATGAGGGCTATGTCTCTTGGGTGGTGACATATGAGAAGAGTACAAACATATATGGACATATCCTCTAAAATAGAAGAACACACATCTAGGTTCCAAATGGTATATGAAAGGGGTATAACCCTTATGAGGGTTACATCCCAAACCAAAAGGTGCCTTTAAGGCACCATTCTATACATATATATAGGAGCTTTCATGTTCATTCTAACAATCCAAGAAAAGTAAAGTCTCATACATTTTGTTTTAGAGTCAAGAGAGAATTCTCAACATTGTCTCAGTTCAAGATCTTGTTAAGGAGTACCCCCTAAACAAGAGGAATCTAAGTAATCTTGAGAGCACGTTAGCCACAAAAACCGTAGATCACCAAGGCGGGGCTAATAAGTTATTAAAGACCGAGGAAACTCGACTTGGACTACAAATATTCACCGTTTTCCAGTTTTTTTCTTATTCTCTAAGGTTTAGGATTTATGGTGTAATATTGACATGATTTGATTTCATTGTTGTTCTTAATACATGTTGTTTTCGTTTAATAGCACTTAATTCCCCAACAGTTTAGCGGTGAGATTTTCAACGATTCCAAAAAAAGAAAGTATTGTAGATGTTTTAAAGTTCTATTTTAAGTAAATTTTTAGTGATTTTGGTAGATGAGTATTAAGGATATATGTGCTTGTTAAAATTGTTGAAACTATCTTCAAGACTTTCTGGAAAAAAATAATAATATTTTATTTTTAGTTAATTGTTATGTTGGGACCTGTGCCATCAAAAGGTGTGATTTGGTAGGAAATGACTTGTCAGTTCCTGAGTTTGAGTTGAGGGATGCATTTCTTGTAAGAATTTGAGACAGCCAAGAGATTTACGTGTCTCGCTTAAGCTTGAATCGGTTGATTTGATGACAGAATTTCCAATGTTTCCAAAAAAAAAAAAAGGACTTCTGGTAGACTAAAGAACTAAATATTAAGCTATTTTAGTGTTATCCTAAGGTTGACAGTGAAGCGGTTGTCATTAAGGTTGACAGTGAAGCGGTTGTCATTTTGTCTTAATTATAAATGTAATTAATAACAATATTACATTTAGAAGTTAGGTTAAAATTTGAATATATGGCAATGCCATTTAAATAACAATTGGTGATCAATTAATCTAAGAAGTGAGTATTTTAAGAATCTAAGATTCATCATTTAAAAAGATGGAGAATTAAATCGAGATGTTACTTATAAAATTCAATCGAGATAGAGGAAATAAAGCGGTGATGTTCCTTCAAAATTAAAAGGAAAATTTAATATGACGGCCCTAAGATCTATAATGCTTTATAGAACAGGCTGTCATGTAATAAAATATCAAAATATCCACACACAAATGAGGATAGTTGAGATGAAAATATTTAGATGAATGTGTGAGTGGAGAAAACTAATTCTTTAATTCTTCAAAATCTACCCCATTGCAGAGGATTGGAACAATTTTGGTATAGGGTTTGATGAATATTTTAAACCAAATACCATCAGGTTGGATCTGAAGTTTTTTGGCTTGATGATAAACATAAAAATCAATCAAAATATCTTTATCCGGTAAATTGGACCAATGACTCTGATCCAAATTATACAATCATGAAAAAACTAGATACTGGTAGATTTCCTGGTGATAGATCCGTATGTAAAACTTCACCGTCAGGCACAGCAGTTTTGAGATATTCTCTAAATAACAAATTTAAAAAAAAAAATGAATATGAAGAATACGAGGTAGATCCACCCGGAAGGATTGGCTTTGATTGATAGGAATCGTTTATATTTGATGCTGGGGTTACTGTCAGGACTACAATCCAATCAAGCAATAAATTTCAGGATTTTATTCTCGACTTTCCGCAAAGCGTTATTTACCCGAAGCATATATAATTAGGCAGCGAATTAAAAAACTCATAAACTCTCCAAGATTGTTTTGATTATTGATATGGGATGTCACATAACACTTCCATTGATATTTTTCTTTTTTCACCTTAATATTTCTTTTTTGAACCATTAAAAACTTCTTTATACATCTCCACTGCTTTGCAGCAAAAACGGGGTCGTTTGACTGGCTGATCTCGAGCTACAATCTTCAAAGTCCAGAACCATGTTCTTCTTCTCTTTCATTTGTCCCCACATCACAGTGTAAAATCCAAATGCTATTATAATTGATCCTATTACACTGCAATTAAACATTCAGTTAAAATCAATTAACTGTCTTCCTTCCTTTGTCACAAGAGACAGAAAGGGATACCCATTAGGCAATTATAAAGATCTGCTGGGTAATTATGAAAAAATTTAGGGACCCACGTGACATTTTCCCGAATGAAAACAAGACAATGAAGTTGTGCCAGTGTATACCTGCCAAGATAGAGACTATAACCAAGCAAAATTACTGTCAGGACTACTGCAATGGCCATCCCCAATGGCTTGAACATGGCTACGTACACAGGTCCCTTCTTCCGCAAGCACCAAGTATGAATCCCTATGCGGAACACACTCCCGAATATTGCCTAAAATTTTGAAAATTCAGTCACTATCATTCCTAATATTTAGAACTGAATGTATCACATGGACTACTGAGTTCTCACCATGCAAACGATGGCTGTTATTTCAACACTGGTCGTCAGTTTCCATGCATCTAGATTATTTTCCAGTATGACACAGAAAAACAGAGCTTGGATTGTTACAAAGAATGTGAAGAAGAAGACAATGGTCATTTCTTCTGGGTACTCCTTAACAGTGGCTGCCTGGAGACACCAAAGATACTCAGTTGTTAATGGAAAAATACATTTTCAAGCAAATTATTTTCATGTAATGAGTCACACGTGTGGGATACTCCAACATCAAAGGTTTAATAATCTTTGACAAGTGCTAATAAAAGTTCTTAGCATCAAGTCCCGGTCGAATATTTTAAACTTCTGAGTTAAGAAGTTTGTAGATTGATTGTCGTTTACAGTTTACCTGAGCAACATTCCATATGGCAGAGAAAATGCATACAAGAGCAAGGAGAAGACCTCCTATGAGCCATTCTGACTGCTGTGAAAATAGCAGCTGAGGATGATCTGGAGAGTCAGCAGTGGATGATGCCGTCAAGAGCAGTGGACCCCTATATACAGTTATTATAAATGCTCCTGTTACAGCTACAACGGCACCCAAGGTTTTGGCTAGGCTGCTTGATCTTCTTAAATCTAGCCTCTCAATCCTAGTATTTGGAAAGATTTTACGGTAGGAAAAAATCATCATACAAGAATGAAATTCATTGAATAATTGTTTGGAGTGCAAATGAATTGACTACTCAGCAAAGCAAAATCAAATTATTTTCAAGCATCAATATCTAGACAAGCTGTCAATATTTGATTCTATTTTGGAAAACTTGAGACAGTAATCAGATTTGATCCAACTTACATCTTTACTTATTGGGATGTCATACCTGAATATGACTGCAAGCAAGAAAGTGTAGATAGGAATAAGATTCCCCATTGCTGACGAAAGAGTTGGGGAACTGAATTTAAGACCAATGAAGTATATTATTTGCCCTGAGCTCCTGCAAAAGCAAATATGATCTCATAAGAGCTTATGTGCTTGCCTTTCTATATGGTGGGTAGTAATAAAATTACCCTATCAGGCCGAGGAGGAAAAATCTCCAGACGAGTGACAAGGTGAGAGGAGACCTCTTGTTCCTGCCAAGACATGAAAGATTTAATGATCAAAGCTGTATATAACCATTACTCAAAACCATTCGATAATGGTAAATTTTGAAATGAGCAGAAAAACAAGTTAGATAGATACCTGTGGAAGAGGAAGTAAGGGAGAAGTAAGAGAGTACCAAGGGCATTATAGTAGACAACTGAAACAAACTTGTTCATCCCTTTTGTCAAGGCTGCTTTGCTTATCACTGCTAGGAGGACATCTGTGCACTCCACTGTTACCATCGCTGCAAAGGGTATTGTATTCTGTAAACATGAAGCCAATCCCATTTTCTACCTGCAATACTTCAGCCAGACAGCAGTTGTTGAAAGATGGGCTTAGGAATAAATGAACATGTCTGTTGAAGATGGTGACGATGCAAGACTTTGTTATCATCACACAAGTATTTAATAACAAGCGCTTGCTTCATAAAAAAAACGAGTACGTGAATTATAAACAATTACCGGACCCCAAAAAAGCAGAATTATAAACAATTACTGGACCCCAAAAAAGCTAAGTTTCATACTGGACCCCAAAAAAGCTAAGTTTCATAAATTTTGAACCGTCACTTGCCTCAGGCAAAACAAACACAAAACCTTTGTTTATGGCAACTTGTGTTAAAGGCCACATCAGACATGACATATACATTAACAAATTCTCAATTAAAATTAGATTATCTATCTACAGTACAGTGACCATACACAAACTAATTCATTTTAACCTCTTCTGCAAATGGGTTCTTTTGCTAAATTGTAAAAACATTTTCCTCCTGATTAAATTTGCTGCCATGTAGAGATTATTTCTGATCATAAATATCATCATTCCTGGGATTTCAAGACATACAAAAATTGGGACAATAATAACAGAAAACTACCATTTACATGATTTCAAATGATACACCAAACGATGTAATTTTTTTAATTCCGACGACGTTTTCTCCTCAAAAAAGGCATAGCAGTAAGAGCTCCTCCAGAGGATCCATCAGCATTATTTTTAACATTATCGGTACTGGTTGCACTTTGATGGACCAGATTAAGCTCGGTATCAATGGTGTCTGTCCTCCAGTTACTTTCAGATCCTTTTATATCTTGTTTAGAGCCTGAAGTTGAATCACCTAACCCAACGTCACAGTCAACTCCACCCAAAGAATCAAAGCAAGTGGATAGAATTTCCCCACTGATAACTGGGTCCTGTTCAGCAACTGGGTCCTCGCGTGTCTCACTTTCATCTTCGCAAAACCCACCTCCCATTTTGAGGTAATCTTTAGAGGTTTCTACCTCAAAAATAGGATCATCACTTGGGCTCACAGTCGGCTCACCACTTTCCCCATCATCATCAATACAGAATCCACCTCCTCTTTCAATATAGTCTTTATCAATTGAAGGATCACCTGCTCTTAGCTGTTTCTTTCTGCTGCAGTCTGCAGAAGCATCTCCACACACACCATGAACCCAATCTTGTTCTGCTACCTCTTTGTTAGAGCATTCTTTATTATTCACAATCTTGCCAACATCATCAATTTCTGGGTCATCGACACTGTAATCCACAGGCTTCCTGGAACGCATTGACTGGAAAATACACAGAGAAATACGATACATTACAATAATTTTCAGAGGCAAATACATATCTCAGGTATACATGCATACAGCAGCTCACTGGGTTCAATACGAAAGACACAATGATAACGTATTTGCAAAGTTCAGACCAAACAATTCAACAGGTCCAAGTTGGAAAGTCAGGAACTAACCGCCCAGTCAGATAGTCCAAAGCAACATATTGGCCATATTATACCACTTTATAAACAGCATAATGCCCTTGTACAGTATTCATATAGTCACATTTTTGCTTATTAACATATATCATATACTCTATCAGGAAGAAGAAAGGCAGCTAAATATTGTATTCAACTCCCAAACGAAGCGGGCGGGCAGTCCCTACCTTCGTAAATAATTTACATGAATTTAATATCAATTTCTCTTAGGATATCATATCAAATTCTCTTAGCAAGGCAAACCATTGATAACCAAAACCACTAGATTAGACTCAAGACTTGAGCTAAACCACATTGGAGAGCTAATAATCAAGTGATCATTGCATATGTTCCTCATGATTTTACTAAAATATATACATCTTCACACTATAATGGCAGTAAGACAAGAGCAAAGCTTACCCTTCGCACTGCTTGTGGCCCTTCCAATTTTTCATCATAGTATTCCTGTGCGTCGTCACCACCAATACCATCACTGGAGCTGGTTTCAGATAGTTCAGCACAAGGCCTTCCTCGTCCAACTCTCTGAACTTTACCTCTCCTACTGCCACGACCACGAGATACTTTATTGGCCCCGCTATCAGCGAGTGCAACCCTTTCTGGATTCTCCATCTCAGATGGGACAAACTTTTCAAGGACCTTCCTTTTCCTAGATTGCCTAGGAGTTGATTTTTCCATATTGCTCTGAGCTCTAGTAACACTTTCATTCACTTCCTTTGAAGCTTTATGTGATCGATTATTGCCACTTTCAAGCACATTACTTCCTCTCTTTTTTCTACTTTTGGAAACTTCTTGCCCAGCATCATCCATTGACTCTAGGGATTGTTTTCCAGTTATTCCTTTAACAGCTTTCTTAATCCGATTGCTACGAATTTTTGCAAATTTTTCATTGAAAGAGTAAAAAGCTTCAAGTCGCAGTTGAGTCTTTCATCACAGAAGAAAATGTTGTCAGCAATTTTACTTAAAACAGCAGATTCATGAATGCACCCAAAGAAAAAAGGAAGAGAGAGTTGATGGCCAACAGATAAGGTTGCTTGGCTAGATTTGTTGTCTTCATTAAGCTTACAAGAGAGCATTTGCATACTTGTGTGAATGTGTGTGTGTGTGTGTGTGTGTGCTAGTGAGTGTGAATGTGAATGAGAGAGAGAGAGGAGCACAAGTCTCTAACCTCACGTTTCTCATACTCCTTCAAAACAGGTACGAGCAACTCATTCGACTTGTCACTACCCCACCCAAATTTATCCCAGCAAAATCTGTATAAAACCAGTGCAAATAAGAAAAGCAAGACTTTCTCTATTTTTTCCAATTAATAAAATATATACATATAAACTATACCCACAGTGATATCAAGGGATAGTGATAGTGTAAGCAGAACAGATAATACTGGTGCATATTGGAAAGTTGAGACAAATAATTCAGTTAAATGCATAAACCATGAGCCAGTTCATGGGACATAAGCAGGCCTTTTATGAAGTACTTTAAAATAGAGCACACTGAGCCATGACAAATAAATATTGAAATATATACAGTCCAGACGCAGGATTCATAAAAGCATATAACAGGTGTAGTGCTATATGAAGGGGAAAAAAGAAAAAAAAGGAAGACAAAGATACTATCACACATTGTCAATCAGACCTGACTTTATAGTCCATCATAGGATCAAATATAAAGATAATAAGATACCAAGATAGAAGCGTGTTAAATCAGTCTACAAATATCACTATAGGTGTGTCGAAAAGGTACCGAGGTAAGTTTCCCCTTTTCGTACATATTATAAGGCAGATGTGTCAAAAATTAACAAAATAATAAAATATGCAGTTGATGGTTTAGTGGCAAAGAAACATCTTGAGTCATGCGAAAAGGCATAAGAAGACGATGAACACAGCCAAAAACCCATGCCGTGTAATTATATTAACAGCTTTTATGCATTGAATATTAAGGTTATTACCATTCAAATAATTTAATACTAAAAGCCAAGTTTCATGAAAATCAAAAGCTAAATAAATAAGAGAACTTACTTGCGAAGAACAAAGAGGTCTGGCTTTCCCCATGAGAAAGGTTCAGTTGACTTATCCAGTTGTGGACAAAAATATGCTGAAATAACTGCTTCACTTGGAAAAGAGGATGGTATATGCCAGTTCTTACTCACATTTCTCTGTAAATTATAATTTAGCAGTGTTCAGAAACTTAAAGACTTGTGCATGCAAGAAGTTCAAAACTATTTCCAGGCCTTCATCCATAAGTTTAAGCTTTTTGGTCAAGTGATTAGTGATTACTCAACACGTGATCAAAGCCAATTTGACTAAATGATCTTTTGTTCAAATTAATTATAGTAAGTTGTATTTGTTCTTATTGCTACATTTGATTTGGGGTAAAGGACAACGACACCTCCATGGTTTGGGAAAATGGTTACAGAGAACCTTGTTGTTTTCAGTAATGGTCCCTTTTTGGACAATTATATCCCTCGACTATAATGACTTAAATGTATTTCATATGGGCATAATTGTCCAAAACAGGGTCTAGGTGATTATTTTTTAAAACAAGGGGGTCTTCGTGACCATTTCACCAAACCACGAGGGTATTGATGTCCTTTTCCCTTGTGTTTGGTCCATGTGTGTTGCATGTAAGGAGGCCTTACCTATGAGTAGAAGCGTTTCGGTAAAGTGGTAACTTTACAATGCAAAATGACGATTTCCAGGACGAAAAAAGTTAAAGAAAAAAGGGGAAAGAGTATTTATTACATGCTTATCCATGAAAATCTTCTTCATATTTTGGCTGTAATTTGCAGACTGCTTGTCCTCATTAAATTGGGAAATGTTTTCATCAAATTCAGAGACACCTTCCACATTGTTTTTTGCATCATTAACATCATTGTCGCCATTTCTTGGACATCTTTTCATTGAACTTGCTCCTGTTTGTACATCAAACTTCCCTAGGATGGTTGGATCAGGTGATTCAATCCACTCCCGGAATTTAAGAAGGCCGTCTTCCTCGGGGAATGCATTTACTACCTCAATGGCATTGACAATGCCAATCCCACTACATCAAAAACATCCCGTTGAAATCCAAATAACTAATAAACGAAGTCAGCTGAACTTCCTACCAAACAAGAATAACATTTTAACATCCACCATAATGGAATATTCGTAGAATTAGAATAACGTTCTTGGTCTATAGTTCAGCATAATGAATTTGTCAATTTGAACAGGAAAGGGCATATTAAACACTTCTATAAATTTCAAACTGCATAGACTGCAATACACTAACATAGGTTCCAAATATGAAGGCTAAAACTGCCACAGTTAATTACCTAATCCCCTCGGTATAATCACTCCCAAGAAGCAATGCCATGCGAATTAGCTTTTCCCTGGTTAGACCAAGCTCCTTTTCAATGTCCTGATCCAAAAATATAATATCAAAAATAATGTATCAGCATAAATATAAGCAACTAAATAGCACATAGTAATATTGTCACACACTGAGTTAGGTTAAAAAAGGGTAAGTGAAAATGGTAGGATTCAAAGAACCCAAAGGATTAGAAAAATAAACGTTTGTCTGTGAGTGTATGTATAATGTATAAATGACAAAACTATCAAACCAGTATAATTTACAACTGACAAGTAAAACACACGAAAAAAAGATGACTAGAAATACACCGAGGTAAAGGATTTTGTTTCTATGCTCAGATTGTGGCAAGTTTCATTCATTGTCACAAATAGAAATTGCCACGAAAAGGGAATGCAATTCTGATAAATAAAATAACACGAGAAATACCAAAGAGAGATGGTGTAAAGAAGCCTAAAATCTAATGAACCAAAGGAATTCCAAAGAAGATCCAGAATATGAAAATAAGTGAAAACAAAGAACAAAAAAACAGTATATATCTCTTGTATAGATTTATTTCTGAGACTCGCAAAGAAGATTGAAAAGTGTAGGTGCATGATTTCAACCTTACTCTATAGGCCACGTGTCGCCTTACCAATGAATCTTCCTCGGCAAGTTTCATTAGTGGAACTACGCTTGGTAGAGAATGATCCAATACAATCATGACATTTGTCATAGAACCATTAGAGGTACAGTACTATCAAATGGGAGAAGTCAGGATAATCTCCAGAACCCTCAAACCCACAAAGAAACTCGAATGTTGACTCATAACTCCTCGAAGTAATAACACTCCGGAGTGACGTCACTTCGATTCACTCCGAAGTCAACCCACTCCGCAGAGGATCCACTCCGGAATCCACAAATCAACAAAGGTATGAAATGGGAATACTCCGATCCTAAATCAGCACTTCGGAGTACGTGAGATCATGCGCTATAATCCAAAGTTAGTGGGCTTTAATAGCAACACACTTAGCTTAACATGCAAGTATAGCCTGACATGCATAATTACAAGTGTAATTACACCTAATCTTACATGTCAGCATGGCATATGACAAATGTTCAGTATGCATTCCACATAAGTTCAGCAACAGACAAGTTTCAGTTGGAAGAATGAAGCCTTCACTCACATGAAAAACATGAGGCTATTTAAGCCAATGAAGAATTCTTAAGGATTCTGGAATTTCTGAATAATTCTGAAATATAGAAGAATTAACAGAAATTTAATAAAATCTTTCACTTTAATTATAAAGAAAAGGAGGAAGATTCTGAATTTGGGAGCTTGCAAGAATCTATATTGGTCTTAAAGCAAAACGAAGTCAGGCCCATCAAACAAAAAACTCCCAGCTCAAATCTGAACTGGATTCTGGACAATCAGGCCTAGGACTTTTGAAGGTATGGACTCTCACCACTTTTTTGTGCCTTCAAAAAGAAATCAGAATACCATATAAAAGGAGAACCATCGATGCATGTTTTAAAATCAAAAAGCTTTGGGGGCAATATAAAAGAGGGAGAACAGTTCAGCAACTTTGCCAAGTCCAGACCTGCATAAAGTATGTCTCCACATATTTGCGGTCATCGAATATATTCTTGTAAACACTTCGCGCCCCAAACAAGAAGACATCAGAATCATCAGTCACAACACCATCAACAAGGTTTGCAAGTTCCATATAAGCACATTGAGCTTCTGCTTCCATTGGCGCAATAATATAGGGTAAGCCAAACATTTGCAGCAGTTCCTATGGAAAACAAAAATGCACAACTTCTATCATTAGTTTAGATCTATATTACAGACATTAGCTATATCAACATTAAGTTGTTTATCCATCTGGGAAAAAAAGTTAAGAGTCTTGTTATAAATGACCCGTATAATATTTTCTAAAATAGGACAGTTTATAAAATGGAAATACAATGTCATTGCACTTTTCTTGATCTAAAAGCTTATTTATTTATAACAGGGAACAATACAGTCAACCTCCCAAAATCCATTATCATTCAGAACTGAACATAGATTTATGACATATGATAAAATTCCAGTATTACATTTATACTAAAAAGGAGAAAACAACCCCTACGTTCACGTGAAATTGTACAACAGGTTCCTACAGGCTACAGTATTTGTTTTAAAGGGCGAAGAACATATGAGGATTAGACGAGGTGAAATTTAGGACAAATCACAAATACTTACGTGATGTATACTAATTTAAGACACCCTAGACTGTAAAAGACAACAGAACATAACATGAAATTTACTGCACACCTGACACTCTGCAAACATCTCACTGCTAACAGATTCTGCATTACGTTCAAGCTTCTTCTGCTCATCACCGAGATTCCTACATTCCTGATCCAGAATCAGCATCTCCTCCAAAATTTTCTCCGTGGCTTCAGCATGGACATTTTCATTTACCTTAATTGCATATTTTCCGGTATTCAGTTTCCTATCTTTTAAATAAGTATCATGAGTTCTTTCTGCATCCAACTTTTGCTCAGTAACAGTGTTGTAAATTGATGCATTCCCAGATGATTCCACCATGGGGATAGAAGGGTCACATGTCCCAATTGTATGACACGATGGTTCAGCTATGAAATTATGTTTCATCGCAGCTTCGATTTCATTTTTCTTATCAGAAGCGAGATCAGAGATTTCAGCTTCACAATCAATTTTCTTACCATCAATTTGAATGGCATAGGACGAATCACCAAATATGACATCACCACTATTAGATCTATCCTCAGAACACTTTTTATCATGGGTCCGATGCCCATCAACTTTATCAGAAGCACTCAAGCGTTGTCCCTTAACTAATTGGACCCCTTTCAGATCCATAAAAGTACTCGATTCTTCACACAGTGCATCTCTACACAGAGCCCCCCCATCACTTGCATGCCTTGACTGTTCAGAGTAGGAACCAGTGGAATTTTCACATGATTTATTTATCAGTATCTCCTTGTTATCAGGATTATGTGCTACAGACAACTTCAATTGACTCTCTAAAGAATCAATCATTTCAGAGTTATTTACCCCACCATCAGTGACTAGTTTTTCCAGTCCATCAACATGTTCACAAAACAATTCATTTTTTTTAGGGGCAATTTTTCCTAACAAATTTTGATCATCCTGGTTATTTTCTTTATCATGAAACCAAGAACCATCATGAGCAATTTCTCCTAAATTTTTAGATTTGCCATGTTCAGATGACACATAATTCCGTTTCTCACTGCATACATCCAAGAGACTTCTCCTTATAGCCTCATGCAAATTAGCTTCTTCTTCCATATTAGAAACTATTTCCACTGACTCAGTAGGAAATAACAAGTAACTTGTTGGAGCAGCAGAAGGTCCTTCTTCCCATTCTACTTCACTCTCATCACTGATATTCCCATCCTCAAGATTAAGAGGGGGCTTAATTACTGCATTGGCATCATCTGGTAAGCTATTAACTTTTCTTTCAGTAGTTCCTTCCTCCCAATCGCTATCTGAAATGGAATTACAAGACCCTCCCCTAGGAGAATTATCAGCAGGAAAGATGAAATGATTTCCTGCAACTAAATGAGCAAATATTACATCATCGTCGTCACAATTTTTCTCGCCATTGTCTTCAAAAGATATTTCTACGGAATTTCCATTGTTGAACATGGCATGCTTATTTCTCTCTATCAAGCTTACAGATTCACTATCATCCTCGTGTGATGTTTCTACAAAATCACTTTTGCTAGATAAAACAGTCTTTGACGTGCCAGTTTTGTTCAAATTAAGCATAGACTCTGCATCTGTAATCTTGTTTACATTTGGTCTCTCATGCTCAAACTCTTTCATCATATCCAAATTCCTTTGCAAATCACGGGTCATACGAATCCCCATAGCTCTGACTTTACTGACTCGCACACGCCCTCTCTCATCCAGGTATGTCTCAACATCATCATCAAAACCCTTTTGGGACTCCTCTGGAGCTAATCTTGTTACAGCATTGGACTTATCAACTGATGCAGCTTTGGAATTGTCAAAAGATGCAACATTATTCACAGAATCTAAAAAAGGGTGCTCTGATGGTGTCTGTTGTTGCTTATCTTCTTTATCCTTTACTCTGGAAGATGTAAGCACTCTGACATTTATGGAATGAAAGTCATCCATCAAAATGAAAGTAATTTTATAAAGGGGATAAAAAACAGAAAATCTTTGAGAGAGACACAAAAGTGCATTAGTTATGGCCCTAAAATAGGCATCGAACTTGGCATACACAATTAATGTACAAAACACAAATTAAACCAATACTTACTGTTTGTCCCCAGTAAATGATGATGAAAAGATAAATTCTCTGTTGGCTTCAGAGGCTATCCTTGATGTCTGAACACCAGCTACCCCTCTCCCAGCAGCAGCTTTCTGTACTTCATCTATCTCCCGGCGGAAAGCAACAGTTTTAAGATAAGCTTGTATTTGCAGCTCAGAGAATTTCTCGGGGGCCTAAAAGTACATGAAACAAACAATGAGATGTAGCCCACAAGGATCAATGAAAATTATCCGAACATTTAGTATATCTTTCTTAAAAAGCATACTTATTTCTTGGGCCCTTAGTATCAACTTACGCTTTTAGGTTAAGTGGTATTAGAGCTAGTTTCCCTTTTTACTTTTTTACCATCTTCCATTCTTAATAATTAATGTTTTTTGTTTCCATATAAAAAAAAAAAAAAAAAAAAAAAAAACCAACAACATTGTTCACTTATATTCAAGTTTTAAGTAGATCGTTCCATCTTTCTACATACTATTATCCACCTTCACCTCGAAAATTTCATTACGAGGACATTCATGGTTGCATTTGAGTATATAACAGTCACGTGTCACCAGAAAAGTAATATAGCTGAAGAGATTCCAGATGTAAGCAATTGCAATTTCAATCAGCCAAAATGCACTACATCAGTATTCCACTACGATTATTGTTAATACAAAGGTATCAGGTAGTGGAGCTGACATGCATATTTTGCAATTGGTGATATATTTAACATCAATGCAAATCAGACATATAGCACTTGATAACAGACCTTCTTGACTTTTTGATACTTTTGTCTGTTTTCTGCCATCAATCGCTCTCTCATCTGCAGAACAAAGGAATTGATAACTAACATCAAAACAACAACCATAATACAGAGAAAGAAGTTGACATACCTGAGCTGACAAGAATCCATAACAAAATATAATCACCTGAACAAGGAGATCGAGTTGCATTGATGGAGGCAGAGCAGCTAAAACAGCTGGATCAACATTCCCAGTCATTGCAGGCTGATAAATCCCATAAAAACTACAATTTATTACATAAGGATCAAACAATCTCTTTGAGAACCGACAAACTCATTGGCCAGAGATCTGAAAGCCAAAGAGAGCCTTTCTATGTCAAATAAGGGGGTCAAGAAAGCTATCCGATAAAATTTTAGACCAACTAAATTCCCACATATTCATCAAAATTTAATAAAGGGAAACAAATAAAACAGCATCCAAAAAATAAACTTTCCAATGAATTGCAGCTGGGGAAAATTATGAATTCATCTATATACCTTCCTAAATTTTAACGTTTGCAGGGATTAAAAAATCAAGTCTATCCTGTTAAACCAGTCAAATGCTACAACCCTACCACTCGAAAATCCTAAATTCATAGTAAGTCACAAACTTACCAGTATCATCTCTTCATCTTCATCACCATCCTCTTCCTCCGAAAGGAGTGAAGCAGCAGATATAGATGGATTATTAGTTAAACTTGCATCTTCCTCTGCAGCAATAGATGCTGCCAACCTAAATTAACTCATCAAACAATTCTCAAAGGTTAAGAGACCAGAAATATCAAATAATAACTTATATTGTTAATGTAGCTTACATCTCATCAAGCTTTTGGTGATCATAATTCTTTGATACCAAATCATTCTTTTCTGCACTAATTCCCGCAATATCAGATTGGTCTGAATCATCTGACAAAATCTTCTTGCCCTTTGCATCATTCTCCTGCTTCTCAGTCAAAATGTTTTAGTGATTGAGAGAAAAGATGAGTTTAAAATCAGGTCTGTCAAGCACTACACTACACATACACACTCACCCGAACAAGAAGCTGATGCTGCATTGATAGAGGCAAAGCAGCTAAAACAGCTGGATCAACATTCCCATCTATTGTTGGCTGGAAAAAAAAAAGATATCATTATTTATTTACATGTCCAAAAAATCATAAGAGGCAATTTACAGATAAGACCAATAACACCACAAGGCACAAAGAGAGAATCTTTATTTTCAAGAAAGATAGTAAAGTCACTCTGAAATGATTTAGACTACTTCACAATTCATTTTTAAGGAGATATAATAAAAAGATGCATCCACATAATTCAAGTACTAGCACTTCAGAGGTGAATGATCCTATGGACTTAATAGTCAGTTTGTCCTATTTATATCTCTAAACAACATGCTCATTTCAAGAATTATAAAAGAAGAATCCACATTTATGCCAAATGACATAACCAGTTTAAACTAAAAACTTACCAATATTATCTCTTCATCTTCATCACCATCCCCCTCAAGGAGACTCACAGTGGCAGATTTTGATGCACTTTTGCTTGAACTCTC
>SKCR01008824.1:0-79092 GCA_019454045.1 Zanthoxylum bungeanum | reverse complement strand
TGTCTACCTACAGTGTGGCAAATGGGGTCACTGGAAGCATGACTGTCGTGAGTACAAGGCGCAGATGAAGGATAAGAAAGCGGGCAAGGCACCGGTTTCAAGTATGTTTGTTATAGAAATAAACATGTCTACTTCTAGTTTTAAAAATTAGATTTTTGATTCTGGTTGTGGTACTCATATATGTACCGATGTGCAGGATCTGCAGATAAGCATGAGACTGGCCTCATGAGACATTGACCTCCGCGTTGGAAATGGGACACGAGTCACCGTTTTGGCCGTTGGGACTTATATTTTAGAACTCCCCTCGGGGCATGTACTTAATCTTTCAGACTGTTATTATGTACCTAGTTTGACTAGGAATATTATATTTTTATCTTTGTTAGCCTAATGTGGGTATACTTTTGTATTTAGAAACAATGTGTGTTTTATGTATAAAAATGATATGGAGATATGCAGTGCTGATGTGAATAATGGTCTTTATATTTTGAATATAAATCAATCTCAAATATATAATGTAACAAACAAAAGGGTTAAACTAAGTAAAAAAAATGAAACTTATATGTGGCATTGTCGTCTGGGACACATTAACAAGACTCGCATATCCACACTTTCGAAGAGTGGGTACTTGGACGGATTTGATCCAAATTCATATGACGTCTGCGAATCTTGTTTATTAGGCAAAATGTCTAAACATCTTTTAGCGGTAAAGGTGCACGTGCCACCGAACTGTTAGCCCTCGTTCATAGTGACGTATGTGGGCCCATGTCTAGCCAGGCTAGAGGTGGATGACCGGCGTAAACACACACGTATAACGCAAGCGCACGTATCGTTCAAGTAGTATAAAAAGTATCGATCCCACGAGGACTCAATACCTAAGCTATTAATTTTATGAGGTCAAATGATTACTAGTATCTAACAGGTTGTTTGATTGATTTGAAATGGTGACGATTCTAAATTTAAGAACAAGTAAATAAAATTGTTCAAAAGTAGGTTTTAAGAAAATTCAATATTAAAAACTATCTAGGGTTGGGATTTCCTCCAATATCATTTTAAATATGAAGTGGTTATTTTATGTTTGTGTAATAAATCAGTTTACTAACCTGGAACACGAAATTATGCAAAAGCCTCTGTCGATGGTCAGACTCAAATACCCAGTTTAACCCAATTGAACCATATATCTATGTCAACCAAATTATCTGGATTCATTAAGTTTAAGTTCCAATTATGGCTACCCCCGCTCGACAGGTATATATCTATCCTGTAAGGAAATCTATTAAAGGGTTATCTATCCTTAAGGAAGATCGTGGGCTATTAAGTCTAAGGCCGAAACCTAAAATTCCTTTGTCAAGTTTATTTTAGATTTACCACATCAATCTTATTAGTGGCCAATTAACAAGACGCATTAAGCTTAAGACTTAATAAGTAAACCTTTAAATTACCAAAACTATAATTTAACCCCTTATAAACCGGTGATATTGGATTTCATCACAACCCCAGATAACTGGCTTAGTTACGACACATATTTACGGGTAGTAAAAAAACTTAAATAAAATAAAAGACATAAAGTAAAATACTGAAAATTAAATACTGAAAATTAAATGCTGAAAGTAAATGCTGAAAAGTAAATGCTGAAATTAAATACTGAAAATTAAATGCTGAAAGTAAATGCTGAAAAGTAAATTACTGAAAAGTAAATTGCTGAAAAGTAAATTGCTGAAAAGTAAATTGCTGAAAAGTAAATAAAGTAAAATTACAATAAAAGAAAATGCTGAGGTAAAAAGATCCACTTTTATTACTTCTATTTTAGATATCTCCCTTAATATAATATATTAACTTTGCATGATAATTACCAACCAGCCATATAGGCGGTATCCAGATTAAGTCAAATTAATAATTAATTACCAACCGACCAATCAGGCGGTATCCAGTTTAGTCAGGTTAAAACCAATTTATATAATTACCAACCGACCAATATGGCGGTATCCTCGTTAAGTAAGGTTTTAACTAGTTTATATATTATAATTAAGGGAGATTAATCTAAATATTAGTAATAAAAGTTTTACCTTTTACCCTAGCAAAGGGGAGTTACCTCCTCATTACTGAAAAGTAAAAACTGAAAATTAAAGAAAGAAAAGTATTGTGCGTAAAAGTAAATTGCGGAAAGTAAAAACTGAAAAGTAAAGAAAAGAAAGTGCGAAAGCGGAAATTAATTACTGAAAGCTGTAAATAAACAAACAAGATACAATCTTCTTAGTATTCTTAAGGAATTCCTTAGAAGAAAGTATGAATTTACAAATGAAATGGCTTGGTATTTATAGGCAAAATTTTGCCTCCATCAAATCATCCACCAAATCAATTATTAATTGCTCCACTAATTGCTCCACTAATTGCTCCACCAAATCCATTATTAATTGCTCCACTAATTTCTTATCATGTTTGGTGATGATTTGATAATTTTATTATTTATTTATTAATTTATTTTTTTGCTTTGAAAATGATTGAAAATGACTTTAATAATTACACACAACACACTTCTGGATGGTTCATCAATTTCGTTCAAGAAATATTCAGAATTAGATAATATTTTATCTTTAAAAATTGTAGATCTTTGAGTCTTCTTTAATCTGGCACTTGAATCAGCTCAATCCGATATCGGAGTAAAAAGTTATGCCCAAAATACGACAGATGTGCAAAACTGGAATTTCCAAAACTGCACTTTGTCAAAAACGCCCTTTCAAGTTTCCAATCTCCAAAATTAAAATATCAAGTTCAATAATTGCCCTTATTTGACCCATATTTCGTCCTAAATGATTTCATTGAGACTCGATATTATTTTATCTACAAAATAAACTAAAACACATCAAAACGTTCATCAAACCCGAGAAACTAAACAAAATATTAAGTTAAATGGGCGGTAAATATTGATATATTTTCCGCTCATCAGTGGATATGAATACTTCGTAACCTTTATGGATGATGCTTCACGTTATGGTTATGTGTATCTTAAGAGACACAAGTCGGAAACCTTTGAGAAATTCAAAGAGTTTTGACACGAAGTAGAAAAACAGACCGACAAAAGTATTAAAACATTACGGTCGGACCGTGGTGGAGAATACTTAAGTAATGAGTTTTTGATTACTTGAAAGAGTATGGTATTCTTTCACAGTGGACTCCTCCTGGAACACCTCAATTAAACGGTGTGTCCGAACGGAGAAACCGAACTTTGTTAGACATGGTAAGGTCTATGATGAGTCGCACTGAGCTACCTATTTCCTTCTGGGGATATGCATTGAACAGTGCAATTCTTATTTTGAATAAGGTTCCGTCAAAGTCTGTTTAACAGACTCCGTATGAGATATGAACAGGAAAGAAACCAGGTTTCTCATTCCTGAAGATTTGGGGTTGCTGGGCATACGTCAAACGTTTGGATGGTACCAAACTTGAACCCAAATTGGATAAGTGTCTATTTGTAGGTTATCCTAGGGAAACCAAAGGATGTTACTTCTACAACCCACAAGATAACAAAGTATTTGTTGCTCTACATGCGGTTTTCCTTGAGAAGGAATTCCTAAATGCAGTGGTTAGCGGGAGGAAAGTAGAACTCGATGAAAGTCGGAGTGATACTGTTCCTGGCACAGAATCCTTAACGGAACACGAACAGTTCATCAGGGATGAGACTGTACCACAATCTTTGAATACACAAGAACCGCGTAGGTCGGAGAGATTCAGAAAATGACCTGAGAGGTATGGGTTTCTGATCTCACCTCATGTGGATATTAATCTTATTGAGGAAGATGAACCGGCTACGTATGAGGAAGCGATACAAGGTATCTACTCCGGTTTATGGCAATGTGCCATGAAGTCCGAAATGGATTCCATGTACACCAACCAAGTTTGGACACTGGTTGATGCACTAGAAGGCGTAAAGCCTATTGGTTGCAAATGGGTCTTCAAGAAGAAGACCGACATGGATGGCAACATACAAACGTACAAAGCTAGGCTTGTAGCGAAATGGTATCGTCAACGACATGGTGTCGATTACGACAAGACTTTTTCACCTGTTGCCATGATTAAATCCATTCGGATAATGCTTGCTATTGCTACATATTTCGATTACGAAATATGGCAGATGGACGTCAAAACTACTTTCCTTAACGGAAACCTTTTGGAGGATGTTTATATGCAACGGCCTGATGGTTTTTTCGTACCTAAACATGAAGACAAGGTTTGCAAGTTAAATCGATCCATTTATGGATTGAAGCAAGCATCGCGTTCTTGGAACCAATGTTTTGATGAAATCATAAAAGAATATGATTTCGTTCAAAACGAGGATGATCCTTGTGTATATAAGAAGGTTATTGGGAGCGCACTGACATTCATTGTCCTTTACGTTGAAGATGTATTGTTTATTGGCAATGACATTCCCATGCTACAATCGGTGAAAGCTTGGCTTTCATTAAAATTCTCCATGAAGGATCTGAGAGAAACAGCCTTTATTCTAGGAATAAAGATATACATGGATAGATCTAGAAAGCTGCTTGGACTCTTCCAGAGCACGTACATTGACAAAGTATTGAAGAGATTCAACATGGAACAGTCTAAGAGGGGACTGTTGCCGGTGTCACATATCGTTACTCTATCTAAGGACATGTGTCCTAAAACTCAAGATGAGAGAGACAATATGAGTCGGATCCCGTTCGCTTCGGTAGTCGGATCGATCATGTATGTCATGATATGTACGCGACCTGATATCATGTATGCTTTGAGCATGTGTAGTCACTATCAGGTCGATATAGGTGATGGTCACTGTGTTACAGTTAAGAACATCCTTAAGTATTTTAGACAAACTAGAGATGCGTTCTTAATCTATGGAGATGGAGAACTTGAGATAACAGGGTATACCGATGCAAGTTTCCAAACCGATAAAGACGACTGTAAGTCACAATCCAGGTACATATTTTGTTTGAACCACAGAGCAGTAAGCTGGAAATCTTCCAAGCAAGAGACTGTTGCCGATTCAACAACAGAAGCAGAATATATTGCTGCAGCTGAAGCAGCAAAAGAGGCAGTTTGGATTCGTAAATTCCTAATTGGATTAGGAGTAGTTCCATTAGAAGCTGAGCCTGTTCCATTGTATTGTGACAATAACGGGGCTATAGCGTAGGCTAAAGAACCACGGTCTCATCAACGATCCAAGCATGTTCTTCGACGTTTCCATCTGATTCGTGAGATCATACATCGTGGCGATATGAAGATCGAGAAGGTCGCATCAAAGGACAACATTGCAGATCCGCTGACGAAAGCTATTCCTCAGCAAAAGTTTGAGCGACATGTACATAGTTCAGGTGTTAGATACTTGAGTGACTGGCTATAGGCCAAGTGGGAGATTGTTGGACAATTATGACCCATAACGTCACTATTTATAAAAGACATTGTGGTTTTTGTACAAATTAACTATGTGACTATGGAAATTGCTATTTTATCATTTTGTAATTTGATTACTTGAATATATAATAATAAAAGTCCTTATGATTAGTTCCAGATTAATAAGATATGAGACAATATCAATCCACAAAGGTTTAATTATTAAATATCTATAGTCGTAGTATTATCGAGACTGGACATCGATAATGCAGAATAGTCTAGTATTGCACTTGTGCGCGTTGTGGGAGCATAATGGCATAGTTCTCATATATTTAAGTATTGGATACTTATGCAAGTGTGATAGGAGGTTATGTTTACCGATGGTACGGGAACAACTTCGCTCTGGATAGACCCATCGGAATCTCATTGGTAATATGACTATGTGTCTATGGGAATCCGAATCAGGGTAGGTGTATTTGGTCTTAACCTGAGACTTGCATCGCTAATACTTGCGACAATCAATACGCTTTGGTTTTGGTCGTCCGGGACTTTAACAGGTTCTGTGTACGCCTCTTCTGGGTTTATTGAGAATCGTAGTGTATTGGGTGTGATGTCAAGACAGAAGTATCACTCCAGTAATAATGGAGATGATGATCACGCAGGGATACAGAACTGGTTCTCTTATATGCTGCAGCTATCGGGATATTATGACTAGGTCATGTTTATCTGATTATAGAGACTAGTTACCAGAGATCCGATATGTGCTTCGTACGGGGCAGACACTATTCTAGCCTCAGGCCTTGCATGTGACATCTGATACTGGATTGCAATACGCAATACTACGTATATTACGTTTGTTATAGATTATATATTCCTTAAATAATATTTCTAGAGAATTGGGTAGGCACGACGCTTTGCTAGAAGCCAACCATGTCTCGTAAATCGGTAAGAACGTGGTACCGGGAAAGCACGTGTTCGAATAGTCCGACGATCGGATTTACTGCCAACATATCCAGGGATCTCATGGGTCGCTTCCCGAAGATTCACCGATGACGTATGACTCGAACATAATTAATTTGGGATTAATTATAAGAGAGAGAAAAATAATCTAGGATTAATTACGGCAAGAATTTATCTGGGATAAAATTCAATTAGAAGAGAGAGAACGATTAATTTGGAATTAATCGATTAAAATAATATATTCGATATATTAAATGAAATTATATTTCATAACGGAATTAAAATTAGATTTTAATTCGGGCGAACGAATTATTTTAGAATTAATTCGCGAGCGACTTTAATAGTAATTTTTCTAGGCATAATTATTTAATTAAGTCGCAACGGAAAATTCGTTAATTCAGAATTAACGAACCCGAGTCCGGGATGTGTTTGCGGGCCCACTCGAATTTTGAATTCAAGTGGAGCCCACAAGTCACATCACAAGTCACATCACTTGTCATTCTCATCACTTTTTGGTGATGGAAGTTAGTAATGAGATGATGGTGGCTTGTAAGACACACAATTGTGATAAAAGTGAATGAAATTTACCAAACATTTGGTATATCATATTTTGGTTTTTGGAAAATCAATATTAAAGATGCAATTCATTCTCTCCCTATCTCTCTCCCAACCGAAACACTCCTTCTCTTTTTACTCTCCATTGCCGAGAACAAGAAGAAAGAAAATGAAGCTATTTGTTGCAAATATTTCCAAGTGCTAGCACACATTAGATCATACAAAGGTGATAAGGAAACATCCCATTGAGTTTTGAATCCTTCTCAAGCTTGGAGCTTCAACCTACAACTTTGGAGGAGCTTGGAGCAACTTCAAAAGAGGAAATTTTTTATCTCTACACCTACATCCAATCCGTTCAATGTAAGTATTTCTGCCACTTCTTTGCGTATTCACATTTATTACATGCTTAAATGATCTTGGGATTGTCCTTAGAAACCCAACAGAGATGTGCGCTTCGGAAACTTGACGGTGTAATCTATATTTCCTAAGCATTATCTAGATATCCTACGACAGAGAGATTGTTAAACATATGTAATGACCTCGACTTGTACAATTCAGAAAGGTCGTTTGTGTTCTTCGCGAATTCAGAGGTAGTCGAATTGCGTACATGTAAACTAGGCTTATATAACAAACGTGTCTGGACTTAGAGAGTCCCACAATATGAAGTGCACTCGTTGAGCACTTGGGTGGTCGATAATGTTTGATAATAAATAATATTTGATATTATAATTATCAACTAAAATAATTAAGTGTTATTGGATAACATTAATTATTTACTTTGACTCAATTGGATTAATTGGATTAATCCAAAAACCACACAAGGGCTTTGTTGTAATTTCATAAATATCTCTACTATTGGTAATTACAAATATATAATAATAAATGTATTTGTCTTGATTTAATTGAATTAAATCAAAGTGGTAGACATTTAACTAATCCGTTAATTAAATTTTATCTTGATTTAATTAATAAAAGTCTTAATCAATTTTTAGGTGGCTTAATCCAATTTGTCCAAATATGTATAATTAGATATGACTAATCACCTTTGTTAGATCTACTGGGATAGATCTAGAAAGCTGCTAACACTCTCTCACTGTTCGTACGTTTTGTTATGTACATGACCTGGTGTCTCATATACTTTGAGCATATGGAGTCACAATCAGGCCAATCCAGTTGATGGTCACTGGATTGATGTTAAGAACATCCTTAAGTATCTTAGACGAACTATGGATGCGTTCTTAAAATATGGGTAAATGAGAACTTGAGGTAACTAAGTTCACCGCTGCAAGTTTCCAAACCGATGAAAACGGCTGTAAGTCAAAATAAGGGTACATATATGGTTTGAATAACGGAACAATGAGCTAGAAATCTTCCAAGCAAGATATTGTTGCCGAATAAATAACAAGAGTGGAACATTACTGCAGTTGAGACAACAATAGAATCATTTTGGATCTATATAATCCTAATTGGATTAGGAGTAGTTCTGTTAGCAGTTGCGCTAGGCTACAAAACAGGCTAAGGAACCACGGTCTCATCAATGATCCAAGTATGTACTTCGACTAATTCATCTGATTCGTTCAATCATACATCGTGGCGATGTGATCGAATAAATTGCATCAGATGATAACCTTGAAAATCCACTGACGAAAGCTGTTTCTCGGCAGAAATTTGAGCAACCTGTATATTGTCAGATGTTAGACACTTGAGTGATTGGCTATAGGCCAAGTGGGAGATTGTTGGACAATTATGACCCATATCATCACTATTTGTACATAACATGGCGTTGTTGTACAAATTAACTATGTGACAAAGGAAATTGCTCTTTTATCATTTGTAATTGGATTACCTGGATATATAAATGATAAAAGTCCATATGATTAGTACCAGATTAATAAGATATGAGACAATATTGATCCACGTAAGGTTTAATCATTAAATATCCCTAGTCGTAGTATTATCGAGATTGGACATCGATAATGCGGAATAGGCTAGTATTACACTTGTGCACGTTATGGAAGCTTAACGACATAGTTCTCATATATTTAAGTATTGGATACTTATGCAAGTGTGATAGGAGGTTCTGTTTGCCGATGGTACGGAAACAGCTTCGCTCTAGATAGACCCATCAGAATCTCATTGGTAGTATGACTATGTGTCTATGGGAATCCGAATCAGGGTAGGTGTATTTGGTCTTAACCTGAGACTTGCATCGCTAATACTTGCGACAATCATTATACTTTGGTTTTGGTCGTACGGGGCTTTAACAGGTTCTGTGTATGCCTCTTCTGGGTATACTGAGAATCGTAATGTATTGGGTGTGATGTCAAGATGGAAGTATCACTTCAGTCATATGGAGATGATGATCACGTAGGATACAGAACTGGTACTCTAATATGCTGCAGCTATCGGGATAATATGACAAGGTCATGATTATCCGATTATAGAGACTAGTTGCTAGTGATCCGATATGTGCTTCGTACGGGGCAGATACAATTCCAGTCCCGGACCTAGCATGTGACATCCGATACTGGATCGTAATACGCAATACTACGTATACTACGCCTGACAAAGATTACATATTCCTTTAAAGAATATTTCTGGAGAATTGGGTAGGCACGGTGCTTTGCTAGAAGCCAAAATTTCTTGTAAATCGGTAAGAACGTGGTACGAGGTACGCGCGTGTTCGGATATTCCGACGACCGGATTTACTACCAACATATCCAGGGATCTCATGGGTCGCTTCCCGAAGATTCACCGATAACGTTTGACTCGAACATAATTAATCTGGGATTAATTATGAGAGAGAGAAAAATTAATCTAGGATTAATTACAGCAAGAATTTATCTGGGATAAAATTCGATTAGTAGAGAGAGAACGATTAATTTGGAATTAATCGATTAAATAATATATTTGATATATTAAATGAAATTAGATTTCAACGCGGAATTAAAATTAGATTTTAATTCGAGCGAACGAATTAATTTAGAATTAATTCGTAAGCGACTTTCGTAATAATTTTGCGAGGCATTATTATTTAAAGTCGCAACGGAAAAATTCGTTAATTCGGAATTAACGAACCCGAGCCCAAAATGTATTTAGCGGACCCACTCAAATTTTGAATTTAAAACGGGGCCCACAAGTCACATCACTTGTCAACTTCACTTACTTTTTTGTGATGGAAGTTAGTGAAGATTTGTTGTTAGCTTGTTTCTTACACAAGCTTATTTTATTTTGACTTGTGATAGACTTTTACCAACTCTTAGAGATTTGGTATTTGACATATTGATTTTTGGAAAATCAAAATCTAGTAACACAATATTTTTTCTCTCTCAATTTTTGGCCAAGGCCGAAACCTCTTCTCCTCTCTCCCATTGGAATTTCCGTGAGCTTTGAGCTCATGTCTCTTGATTTTTTGATTCAAAAATCTTGCATGCTAGCACATCAAAGGAGTCAACAAAGGTGATAGAGAAACTATCCCCTTGAGTTTGGAATTCAAAGATCAAGCTTGGAGCTAAACCATTCATACAAATGAGAGCTTGAAGCACTACACAAAGGTTGGAAATTTTTGTTATCTCTACATCCAATAGCCGATCAATGTAAGTGATTTTTCCGCAAACTTCGTTGATTATTCACACAATTTTATGCTTAATAGATCATTGGCATGTTCTAGGAGAACCTAACAATGCATACCCCCCAAAATGAACTAGATAGTGAACAATAACTAAACATAGATCTTATCATGTCTAGTAGGGTCCGATTTATCCTCTCTGTAACACCATTTTGCCGTGGTGTTCCAAGTGCTCTGAGCTGGGATACTATCTCATGCTCAACTAAGAATTCCTTGAAATCTCTGTCAAGGTATTCTCCTCCACAATCCGATCGTAGAGTTTTGATTGTTTTACCTAACTGGTTCTCAACCTCAACACGATACTCCTTGAACTTTTCAAAAACATCTAACTTGTGCTACATTAGGTAAACATACCCATATCTTGAATAATCGTCAATAAATGTGACGAAGTATTCATAACCACCTCGGGCTCTTATATTCATCGGTCCGTAAACGTCCGAATATATTAGCTCAAGTGGTTGACTGACTCTTATACCTTTTCCAGTAAAAGGTCTTTTGGTCATTTTTCCTTCTAAACATGATTCGCAGACTGGTAAAGTTTTGAGCTTTAACTGGTTTAAGGCTCCGTTCTTTATCAACATATCTTTCTGATCAAGGCTGATATGACCAAGTTTAAGATGCCACAAATATGTGTCATCGTAAGAAATCTTTTTCTGTTTAGTTTTAGGTTTCTCAACCTTAAATATTTCAGTGTTGAGCAGTGACATATATGTTAACGGTCTTAACACATACAAGTTATTTTCTGAGTTTCTTATGCATATGGTTAATCCATTTCTACCAATAATAAATAAGTTACTATTAAAAGAAATTGAAAAACCATCATCCAAAAGTTTGGAAACATAAATAAAATTCCTACGAAAACTATGAATGAATAACACATTATTCAAATTTAAATAACTATTTTTTGAAAAACTTAAACTGGAAACTCCCACTTCTCTTGCTGAAATGGCATCCCATATCCCGAACCTCATAGTGTTGTCACCTTCAACAAGGTCCCTCCATGAGTCAAGTAGCTGCAAAGAAGAACAAACATGGTTAGTGGCTCCAGAATCAATAATCCAAGCAGATTTATCATCCTCTACTAATAGAGATTCGATAACAAGTAAATCGTATTTACCTGTAGTCTTCTTCTCCTCCAGCTCAACAAGGTATTTAAGACAATTCATTTTCCAATGCCTGTCATTGTTGTAGTGAAAACACTTTCCCTTGGGCTTGGCATCCTTGAAGCCTTTATTGTTCTTCTTCTTCATAAGCTCTGCCTTAGCCTTCCCAGTTCATTTCTTCTTCATCTTTACAGATTTATAAGACTCGGCAACATTTGCCTCAACATTGGGCTTATGAGGATCCACAAGCATGGACTCGTAACGGGTGAGCTCATTCAGCAGCTGGGTCAAAGTAAAAATCAACTTGTTCATAACATAGTTATTTTTAAACTGCATGAAACTCTTCGGAAGAGTTTCCATAATCATGGTCACTTGGCTCTGCTCGTCAATATGAGCACCATGGGTTTCAGCAGTGTTGAGATAGGTCATCATCCTCAAGACGTGCTCTCGGACTGATGTCTCATCCTTCATCCTAGCAGTCATCGCTCAGATCATAGCCTCATGATGTTGACGCTCCAAAGGTTGCCTGAACATGCCCTGCAACGACTCCATCATCTGAGATGTTGAAGCCATAGGCTCATGCTTTGCAGCAAAAACCTCGGACATCCCTGCTAGCAAGTAGCAGCGAGCCTTCTCATTAGCCGCGACCCATTTTTGATATGCATTGCGCAGAGCTTGTCCAGTATTTCTGGCCAGGTCAGGAGGACACTCCTCTGTTAGGACAAACTTTAGGTCTTCACAGATCATGATAACGTTCATGTTACTTTTCCACTTAACATAGTTTTCTCCTGTTAATTTATCATTTGAGAGTATGGAAATAATTTGAGAAACCATGGCTGAAAAATAAAAATAAACATGCATTCAATATTCATTCATTGCACATTAAAACTATCAAATATTGACATAAATTTAAACATGATGCATGAATCATGAATAACGAATTAGAAACCTAAGAGAATTACTATGCCACAGAGATCTATCATCCCATAAATAAGTGCCGCTGTAGGGTAGGTCAAGTATTTGTATGATAGATCAAGATAATCTCAATTGATTACTATATGCGAGAATAACTTTATTCCTATATTAATCAACCATCGTTTGATTTGATCAAGGAATTTTGATTAACATTTAATCATTCCTTCGTGAGTGTGACCCGTCGTTTCGGAACCCTTGGACTTAACTAGTGAAGTGCCGTCATAAAGTAGGTCAGTTCACCTGATACATCTAGAGTATCTATCCTCTCGGAATCCAAACTTGATATTGACCAAAAATGGACACCATCCGTAGGGGGACGAAAGCAAAGCCGTCTCGAGGCTCCTTTTGAATCTCACGTTTTCGGATTAACAACGGAGATTGCGAGATATACTGTCGTATGTCCCTCTCCCACTCACTATTTTAAAATTAAGGTTTCTATTTTAAAATATCCAGTATTTTTTATTTACTAGTGTGAATAAATTTATGGCAGCTAAATCATAATTTTTACTAACATAATATATTATTAGTGACCTAACCAATTTTAACTCTTAGAATTTATATCACTAATATCATTAGTTTCTACTAATTAATGTACTCAATTAATCTAATTTAATTGGTGTAGTATTAGTGACATATTATATTTTAACTCTTAAAATACTATAACACTAATTAGTTTAAAAATTTTGGAATCCTAAAAATGGTCAAGATTTTAATTAAACTATTTAATTAATCTAAGTGCATTATTAAATCCAAATGTACGTGGAATCGTATCCCGTCCATTCAGATTCGGCTATGGAATTTATATTCGGGTTTCTATCCTATATACTAATGGAATTTATGATGCACTTATTAAGCCCAATATATTAGAATTTCAAATTTTAAACTTTAAAACTAATTAATCTAATTAATCATTTTCCATGCATATCATATTCTAATTTAACATTTTAAATCACATAAGATCACATTTCATGTCTAGAATATATATGCATCTAAAAACATGTTATGGCATGTGAAATGCAATAGTGGGCACCCTAAGTTATATGACATGTTATTCAAACATTTCGAATTAAACATACATACAACATAAAAAATATTTTTCATTGACCGGTCTCTTATTTTTAACCTATACTAATATAATTAGTACAAAAAATCCCAAGACATCCTTTGGTCTTCAAATCTCGCTCCAAAGTGGTGTTGACTCTTTTTGCGACTTCGGTACTCCAAATTATAACAATTGAAACTTTTACATTGGAAAATTAAATTACAATATTTGTAAACAATGGCCTTATGGCCTTACATCTCAAAACCAAAACCAACACAAAAATAAGAGCCGAAAAAATTTACGATCAATGCAAAATCCATTCATCACATGAAAAACAATAATCATTCATCTCATGAAAACTATTTTGTGCCTACTCATCTAAACATGCAAATCAATATTTATAACTCATATAAATATATAAAAACAATAACTTTAAATCAAAGGAGAAGGGTTAATAACACTTTTCAACCTTTGCTCTCGATGCCAGTTGTAGGAACCACTTTCCTAGCGCAGCGGAAACACGTTAGGCACCCAGATTGGACTTGAAAATTTTTTCTGCCCTTCTCTTTGAATGGCCAAATGTTACCAACACCAAGATTGAATTTTTGCTTATGTTTTAGATACAATTTCAGCCCCCGAACAGGCTCCGAACAACGACATAAAAACTAAACTATTTTGGACCCGAAATACACCAAATTCGCTGCCCAGTTCAACCATTGTATGAATTAGTTTCTGCTATGTTTCAGGTATGATTTTTCAGCTAAAATTAGTCCCAACACAGCCCCAAAATACTCCTTAATGTTCCCTAAAAATTCTAGATCAAATGCAAAAGAAACTGAGCCATGTTTCACCAATGTTATGCGCGACAATGAGCAAAAATTATGCTCACTGCCGTGGGTCAAGGAAGAAGGAAGAAGATCAGTTTTGGTTCAACACCAAATGGACTTACATTCTATGTCTCGTTACCAATGGAAACTAGTGTGGGCTAAATTCACAAAACTAATCCCTAATTACTTTATAGATTAATGTCACACAAGGTTTTTTCTTTATTTTTCTTCTTGTTCTTTTCTTTTTTTCTCAACACTTGAGAGAGTTTGAAGAAGAAGAAGATGGAGGCTATGGTTGCATATGAAAGACTTAGCCAAAAAATAAAATTAGAAATCTTTTTATACTTAGGGTTATTTGTTTCCAAAACAAATAAAACCATTCCCCTTCCACCAAGGAGAATTTCGGCCAAGATAAGAAATATTTAATAAATTTTGTAACATCAATTTTTAATTACCATAATTAAAAGGATGTTACAAAATTAAAAGGTCATCACTCTTTTAAAAGATGTAACTCCCAAATTTAAATTCAAGAGTTTTGCAACCTAGCACAACTCACCAAGAGTTTCTAAATTTAATGTAAGAGTTTTCAACCTAGCATAACTCACTAAGGGTTTCCAAAACCCAAAATTTGGAAATTCCAAATTTGATCTCATTAAATTATATCATATAATATTTAATATTATGTATTTAATAATTATCATATAATTATTAAAACCATATATTAAATTTTAATATATAGTTTCAAGTGTGACAAAATAATATTATTAATCATATTAATAATATTTTCATATGTGAGTATATAATTAGACTATCCAATTATATTTAATCTGCTATAGTATATCGAGCTAGCACGAGGACCAAATGGACCTACGGTTCCGAGCTTCAATAATCTCGGAATATTAATTAAGCTCTTAATTAAATATTTCGAATTATTAACTCCGGGTTATTCCACTAAAAACCTGAAGTTGCACTCTCGTTGCCGCAGATAGTGATGATTGATATATATCACTATTTCCCACTCATCTAACCTAATATTTTGTATAGTTTCTCGGGTTTTGTGAACATTTTGATGTGTTTTGTGTTGTTTTGCAGATAAATAAAGTTGGGAAAGCATTGGAAGCAATTTGGGGCCAAAATAGAGAAAAAATGATAAAATGGGCATTTTCGTAATTTTCGGCATCACGACACCAAGCCCTTCAGCGTCGCGACGCCTAAAGTGCGCCGGCCATGCTAACGTGCGCCGAGAGACACGTGTCAGAATCTGAGAAATTGGACTTCCTAACGTGCGCCAACCTTGTTAACGTGCGCCGTGACTCGTGTCATCATCACAGAAGATCTGCTAAAATACGCCGGCTGCCACGTGTTGAAATCTCATTGGACCAAAGCAAGCGCGTGCCACGTGTCAATCTCTCATTGGACCGAATATTGGACAAATCACATGTTGCCACGTGTCGACCTCTCATTTGACCGATCCTAAGCGCATGCCACGTGTCAAATTTTCATTGGACCGAAAGCTCAGCCAATCACTGTGTGCCACGTGTCCTCTTGTCATTGCACCACCTTCACCGCGTGACATATGTCATCACCAGATTCTACCGACAGAACATGCGTGGTCAACCCGTGTGGACCAAAATCACGTGCTGTCGTCGTGACGCCAAGACCCTACGCGTCGCGACGCCAGATGCCGAATCTGCCTATAAATTCAGCTCATCTTCACTTCATTTGGTGTGCTTTCCTTGGGATTTTTTCCCTGATTTCATAGGAAGCTTCTAGTTTTGTAATAATAAAATTATGTATTTTTATTTTTAGTTTTTATTACAGCTTTTTATTTATTTACTTTATGTTTTGTAGTTAAATTTTCGTTGGGGTAAAAAGTGAAACCTTTAATATAATTATCTAGGTAAATCTCACTTAACTATAATTTATAAATTATAATTTAACCGGATTAATTAATGTCATACTTTATTACCGCCTATATGGCTGGTCTAAATATAAATTACTTTACCGCCTATATTGCTGGTCTTTATGTGACAGATAATTACCGCCTATATGGCTGGTGTAATTGGACTAAATGGATTACCGCCTATATGGCTGGTTTTAAATGTTTAACAGTATTAATTCCTGAGAAAGCAGAACAAAAAATAATTTATATTTTATAATAAGTGAGATTCCTAGATAAGAAATATTAAATGTGGATCCTCTAACCCCCATCATTTTATTTTATTCTAGGGAAGTGATGAAACACAATATACACACTTAATAATT
This sequence comes from Zanthoxylum bungeanum, assembly GCA_019454045.1. Taxonomy (NCBI): domain Eukaryota; kingdom Viridiplantae; phylum Streptophyta; class Magnoliopsida; order Sapindales; family Rutaceae; genus Zanthoxylum; species Zanthoxylum bungeanum. The sequence goes on along the minus strand of SKCR01008824.1, from coordinate 62,373 downwards.
GATTTTCTTTTTATGGGTAATTCTTTAGATTGTTTATTGAGTCTTAAGCTTAATGCTTCTTGTTAACTGACCATTAATAAGATTGATGGGGTAAACTTAAAATGAACTAGACATAGAGATTTTAAGTTTCAGCCTTAGATTCAATAACCCACGATCTTCCTTGAGGATAGATAACCCTTTAATAGATTTCCTTACAGGATAGACATATACATGTAGGGTGGGGTAGCCATAATTGGAACTTAATCTTAATGAATCCAGGTAATTTGGTTGACATAGACATATGGTTCAATGGGGTTATACCTGGTATTTGCGTCTGACCATCGACAGAGGCTTTTGCATATTTTCGTGTTCCAGGTTAGCAAACTGATTTATTACACATAGATAAGAGAATGAATTCATCTTTATAATAATATTTTGTGGAGTCACGACCCTAGATCTTTGAGTCTTTTCTTTTATTTTCCTCATTATTTTCTTTTGAGTCTGTTTTTATTTTAATTAGCAAATCCACATTCAACCAACCAAAAGCAATCAAACAATCATTTTCTTCTCCCTATAATTAGATATTTGTAAATAAATAGTATCAATAATTAATAACAACAGTATGAATTAAGTCCTCGTGGGATCGATATTTTTATACTACTTGAACGATACGTACGTTTGCGTTATACGTGTGTGTTTACGCCGGTCACGTTTTTGGCGCCGTTGACGGGGACTTATTTTTCTTGAGTTATTAATTTTGAAGCTATCTAATTTACTTGTATCTAATTTACTAGAAGTTACACCCCAAATCTGGGAGCAACAGTCCGGTTTTCTGAGGCCTGTTGTACAGCCCAACGACTATCACTGGATGCCAGAACCAAGCAATACTACATTCGCTCATCAGAACGAAATGGGGAGATGTGTAATTTGTGATGGTAACCACCCGAGCGATCAATGTATATATATTTCAGAGTGGCAGAATTATTGGAATCATTCAAGGTACGAAAAGACATCACATTTTCCATCTTATCCACCATCCACCTACGACCTTCATCAACAACCAGAACCATCAGAGGAAGATCAGATACTTCACATGCTCAAAGATTGGTTCAAGGAACGGAAAGCTCAAATTGATGCACAATTTCAGAGTCAAGCAGAATCCATTCAGAAAATGACTGAGCAGATCAAACAATTAACAGAAAACCAGAGCTACATACCTCAAGGACCGTTTTCAGGTGAAGCCTTCGAGTACCAATCATTTCACAATGACACTTCAATAGAGGAAGAGGCTGAGAAGTATCAACAACCAGAGGTATCAGTTCAGGAGCCCGAACCGGTAAAGTCTCGATTTGATTTTTATTATTCTGACTCTGACGATGATGAAACTGAGCTGTTTGTACCAACTGCATCAACACTTAAGGATGGAATTCTGTATCCTCAAAATGAAGATCTTGGAGCATCCATTGCACAAATGTTTGAAGAAGATCTACATAAGCCAATCATTTCACCCAGATCAGAGGATGAAGACCTAAAATCTGACACATCTTTTCATCCTCAGGTTGACAATTTTGAAGCATGTATTTCACAGATGACAGATGAAGAGCTGAATGCAGAAAGTTTCAAATACATATGTGAAGAAAAGGTGGAGCAAGAAGCAGAGCAAATGGATGAGCAAATGTCTGACCTTAATAAAGATCCATAGCATTCAGGAGAAATATCGTTGTATCGGGGAGTACAAATCAAAGATATCGCCAAAAAGCTTGACAGAATGGAACTTCCATTCCAAGTCAAGCACCATATGAGACCTCCTGATTTTCTTTCTTTCTTTGCAGGAACCACTGGAGCAACAAGGAGCAAAAAGGTGGCACAAGCACTAAATGAGACAAAAAAATTTCTGCTACCTTACCGTTGGAAGAGACCATTCAAAAGCAACGCTCACGGGATTGTCTTTAATCGGACATCCAAAACGACGCTGAAACCTCATTGACAGATGGATTTCAGTTACGTCTGGCTGAAGAAGAAAAAATTAGCGCTAGCAGGGAGGCAACCCATGCAATTTGTTGTGATTTTTGTTTTCATATTTTATGTATACATGTTGTAGAGTTTTTAATTTTGTGTGTTATTTTAAGGAAAAGCACAAACATAGCATTTTAAGACAGAAGGAATGGTGTTTGGCAATCACAAAGGATAGAGTTAATTCATTTGTGATGGCTAAGTAAAGAATTAATTCTTGAGACGCGTCCTAATGAATTTATACTAAGCTAGTGGCGTATTGCGTACACAATTCCGTTGCTTTAATTATTGCTTGAATTTGCTTTTCTGTTGTAATTATCTTTATTTTCGTAGACATGATCCAGACTTTTTGACCTTTCACGATTTCTTTTGTTGTTTAGATAACAAAACGTCCTCTGGAAGATACTAGTGCTATTATTACTCACCCTTTTCAGGTTCTATAAATTCAAATCATCATTGCACTTTTGGAGACATCCAGAGTAAAAAATGGAAGCCACTTCAAGAAGACGAGTTGAAAACATCTGTGTGTTTTGCGGTAGTAGTGTTGGTGTTAAGACACAATACGTTGAGGCAGCACAGGAATTGGGTCGAGTCTTAGCTGCAAGGAATATGCACTTAGTATATGGCGGAGGCAATCTTGGACTTATGGGATCGTTTCAAAGGCTGTACAGGAAGGTAGGGGTGTGCATTAATCGGTTTTAACCGATTAACCGAACCGTTCCGACCCATTTTTTTAATACGGTTCGGTTAAATCGGTTAATGCGGTTAAATTTTTTAACTTTTTTGGTTATTCGGTTCGGTTACGGTTATGAGATTCGTATAACCGAACCGACCGATTAACCGAAATTAAACCATATATATAGATATATTAATCAAATGTTAGTTAGAATCGGTATTTTTAGAATCAGATATGTGATCGAATTAGTGATCCAAAAAATTTAATGTGTCAGTGGTTCGACCGGTTGAAACGTTCCAAAAAAATCGGTAGAACCGAACTACATCAATATAATTTTACTAATTAAAAATTATAAAAAATATTAAATTTTAATTTATTGGATTGGTTAATAACCGAATTAACCATAACCGACCGAAATATAATGGTTAATTGGTTAATGGTTATGTGTCATAAATTGGTTAAATCGGTCACACTTTTATTTAACCGAAAATTTCGGTTGCGGTAAAAAATCAAGGATTAACCGACCGAACCGACCGATGCACACCCCTACATGAAGGAGACAGTCACGTTTTGGGAATTATCCCAAAACCCTTGGCAGAGGCAAATCTTATTGAACCATCAAACGGAGAGGAACTGATCGTGCCAGGTATATCTGAACGATTGGTAGAAATGATTAATCGTGTTGATGCTTTTATTGCTTTGCCAGGTGGCTTGGGCACATTGGAGGAAATTTTTATAGTGCTATCTTGGGCGAACCTGAACATACACCAGAAACCGCTTGGACTGTACAACGTTGAAGGATTTTATGATTTTCTTTGTGTGTTTCTTGATGATGCTCGGAGAAATGGGTACGTGTCAAAACCTATGAAAGAACTCATCTTCACTGCCAGAACTGCTCCGGATCTAATTGACCAATTCTTAGCCTATGAACCACAAGTTGACCCTATCCTTTCAAAGATAAATTGGTCTGAGGACGATCGTGGTAAGAGGCGTCGTGTTAATTTGGATCTTAACCTTTAACTTTTCGTGTAGAATTTCAGTTAACCATGTATTATCTTCTAAACTCTTCTTCTACTGTTTAAGACATTGGGGACAATGTCTCATTTAGGTTTGGGGGAGGGAATTAGTTGATCAGTACCTTGTTTTTAGTTTGTGTGTTATTTTTATTTTTAGTCCAAAATTTTTCGAAAAATACAAAAAATTTGAAATTTTTTCAAAAATTACAAAAATATTTTGCGTTTTTGTGTTTTTATTTGACTAAAAATGTGAAATGGTAAGAGATAGCTGAGTAAGGAATTTCCACTTCTGAGACGTATCTCAAACCATTTTTGAAACAAGTTAATTTTTGTTTATTTCTTTTTGAATTATTTCATTTGTGAATTCTCCATAAAACTGACTAAAATGGATCTTCATATGCTCAGTTGGCAGGTATTATCAACATACTTAGAAACATACGGACATGAGCTAAAATTGAAAAGTTTGTAATATTCAGTGCTCTAGTTTAATTGGAGGAAGCATCTCAAAAAGCAATGGAGTAAAAAAAAAAAACCGAGATCCGAGTTATTAAGTCTGTAAGGGTGTTTTAACACCTAGTGCCCTAAAACCAACTGGTTTGGGAGTCACTGGCCCAAAGCTCGCTACATGGATCAAAGATGCTGCAAAAATATATATATCTGAAGTCTGAGTAATTAAGTCTGTATGGGTGTCTTAACACCTGGGGCCCTAAAGCCAACTGGTTTGGGAGCCACCGGCCCAAAGCTCGCTACATAGACAGAAGATATTGTATATAAATAAAAAAATAGAGAAAAATCAAAGAAAAAAAATCAGAAAAATCAGAAAAATTATTCCATTGCTACAAAAAGATGTGAAATCTGATAGAACTTTAGGACAAAAATATTACTCTCTTATCGACTACACTTATGACTGTTGTGGGCAAAAATGAGTTGTTTAATATTTTGTTGGCTGTGTATATGGAGAATGGTAAATATAATCGGAGAATTTACTTATTCAGTAATTTAGAAAGAAACAAAACAACAAGTAACTTGAAGTATAAATTTCACCTGATTAGTTACTAACTTCTTTATTCTCTTTTCTCTTGTCTTTTTGCTTTGGTGTGCATTAGTTTCACTACCTGTTTACTTTTAAAAAATATTTGTGGGTATCATTGTTGTAAACCCTCACGAGACTACAACTCGTCCACTATGGACACCTAGGGGTTTAAAGGCTTGTTGCATACGCTAAATGCAACCGTGATCCCTACGAAAGTGGCTTAGTTAAATTTTATTATGTTATTTTATTCTATGTTTTGCTCGAGGACTAGCAAAATGTTAGGTTTGGGGGTGTGATGAGTGGTATTTATATCACTATTTCCCACTCATCTAACCTAATATTTTGTATAGTTTCTCGGGTTTTGTGAAGATTTTGATGTGTTTTGTGTTGTTTTGCAGATAAATAAAGTTGGGAAAGCATTAGAAGCAATTTGGGGCCAAAATTGAGAAAAAATGACAAATGGGCATTTTCGTAATTTTCGGCATCGCGACGCCAAGCCCTTCAGCGTCGCGACGCCTAAAGTGCGCCGGCCATGCTAACGTGCGCCGAGGGACACGTGTCAGAATCTGAGAAATTGGACTTGCTAACGTGCGCCAACCTTGCTAACGTGCGCCGTGCCACGTGTCATCATCACATAAGATCTGCTAAAATACGCCGACTGCCACGTGTTGAAATCTCATTGGACCAAAGCAAGCGCGTGCCACATGTCAATCTCTCATTGGACTGAATATTGGACAAATCACATGTTGCCACGTGTCGACCTCTCATTTGACCGATCCTAAGCGCGTGCCACGTGTCAAATTTTCATTGGACCGAAAGCTCAGCCAATCACCGCGTGCCACGTGTCGTCTTCTCATTGCACCACCTTCACCGCGTGACACGTGTCATCACCAGATTCTGCAGACAGAACACGCGTGGACCAAAACCGCGTGCTGGCGTCGCGACGCCAGATGCTGAATCTGCCTATAAATTCAGCTCATCTTCACTTCATTTGGTGTGCTTTCCTTGGGATTTTTTTCTCTGATTTCATAGGAAGCATCTAGTTTTGTAATAATAAAATTATGTATTTTTATTTTTAGTTTTTATTACAGCTTTTTATTTATTTACTTTATGTTTTGTAGTTAAATTTCCGCTGGGGTAAAAGGTGAAACCTTTAATATAATTATCTAGGTAAATCTCACTTAACTATAATTTATAAATTATAATTTAACCGGATTAATTAATGTCAAACTTTATTACCGCCTATATGGCCGGTCTAAATATAAATTACTTTACCGCCTATATGGCTGGTCTTTATGTGACATATAATTACCGCCTATATGGCTGGTGTAATTGGACTAAATGGATTACCGCATATATGGCTGGTTTTAAATGTTTAACATTATTAATTCCTGAGAAAGCAGAACAGAAAATAATTTATATTTTATAATAAGTGAGATTCCTAGATAAGAAATATTAAATGTGGATCATCTAACCCCCAGCATTTTATTTTATTCTAGTGAAGTGATGAAACACAATATACACACTTAATAATTGATTTTCTTTTTATGGGTAATTCTTTAGATTGTTTATTGAGTCTTAAGCTTAATGCTTCTTGTTAACTGACCATTAATAAGATTGATGGGGTAAACTTAAAATGAACTAGACATAGAGATTTTAAGTTTCAGCCTTAGATTCAATAACCCACGATCTTCCTTGAGGATAGATAACCCTTTAATAGATTTCCTTACAGGATATACATATACCTGTCGGGCGGGGGTAGCCATAATTGGAACTTAATCTTAATGAATCCAGGTAATTTGGTTGACATAGACATATGGTTCAATTGGGTTATACCTGGTATTTGCGTCTGACCATCGACAGAGGCTTTTGCATATTTTCGTGTTCCAAGTTAGCAAACTGATTTATTACACATAGATAAGAGAATGAATTCATCTTTATAATAATATTTTGTGGAGTCACGACCCTAGATCTTTGAGTCTTTTCTTTTATTTTCCTTAGTATTTTCTTTTGAGTCTGTTTTTATTTTAATTAGCAAATCCACATTCAACCAACCAAAAGCAATCAAACAATCATTATCTTCTCCCTATAATTAGATACTTGTAAATAAATAGTATCAATAATTAATAACAACAGTAGGAATTAAGTCCTCGTGGGATCAATATTTTTATACTACTTGAACGATACGTACGCTTGCTTTATACGTGTGTGTTTACGCCGGTCAGATAGATATTAAGCCGAACAACGTCGGTGTCCATTGATATAGTCATTATATACGGATTAACCCTTCACGAGTATCTCCTAATTAGAGCCGGGTCATAATGTCTGTTATACCCCTCTAATTATTTTTACCTTAAGTACCGTTGATTCTCTAATGAACGAGTTATTCATAACCATTATGAATATTAATCTTTCTATTCATAATAGAAAGAGTTGAGCGCTTTAACCATTCAAGTACCGAATCAACCTTTAAGAAAGATACTCATCTACTTCTCGCAAGAATGAGTGAACTCCATATCTATTTGAAACTCTCCAGCTACACACAACAAACCATGTCCCCAAATTACGTAGTTATTGGTCGAGATTGCTACACCAATCTCACCTTTGTAAATCAAATGACATAGTCTGCCATGCAGGAGTTCGTAGTACACTCAAGATTAAGATCAATCCATATATGACTATCTGATAGATAAAATTGAATATCATTATTTAACGAATATTATAAGAAACTCATTTCTATATGGGTCTAGTCCTATATGATCACATCATATAAGGTACCTTCATTCTCATGTCTTCACAAGGACGATCCCGGATCAAGGTCGCCATATACTTATAGAATGGACCACAGTTATAGGTAAACCACAAACACAGTACCCACTTTGTTTGCTTTCTATAAACTATTTTAGATTACTAACTTTAGACTTAAATCCTCTTGTGTATGACACTCATACACTAAGTCTGAAGGCACATGAGTAATCTAGGGTAAACATGATAATATACAATATGTGATATTAAACAAACACTTTGATAAATAAACAATGTATCATTTTATTTCATAAAACATAATACTATTTACATTACATGATGCTCTATGGCATATATCCCAACATAAAATCCTAGACAACACCAGACGCCAACTGATTATGGAAATTATGCCCAAAGAAAATCGTAAACATGGATTAGGTTGACTTTGACTAACCTTCATCCTCGGGTCATTTCTTAGGAATGTCAGACTCTAAATCCTCCTATGTAACTCTACTCAACGTTCTGGCCCCGATGCGTTTGCCCCACATCCAACCGAGCCAGTTGAAATGGGAAGCTCGGGATTAGTGGACCGAAGTGACTATGAAACAACACTGATCCCCTCGTAATAAGAAAATCAATCATACGTCAAAATAGTAGTCTGACTTGAGCCAAAACACCATGTCTTGCACTTTTTCAATCTAGATATGGACATAATGTACACATTACCGATGCTGAATTGGACCGGCTTTTGAAGAGATTCAACATCCCTGATGAAGTGAGTCTGGCTGTGCCAGACGAGGATGACCTGGCGAGCCGACCAATTAGTGGTCAAGTTGCCCTGCACATAGCCTTCGTCAACGTCGGTTTGCGCCTGTCAATGCAAGAGTATTTCATCAAGATGTTGGTTGTAATGAATATGGTCTCATGCTAGCTTAATTTAAATATATTGAGGGTGCTGGCCGGACTCTACGTAGTATAGAACCAAGGCGAGCATAGAGAGCCCACAATTGAAGATATGAAAAGGTTATATAGGATGAACACCAACCCAAAGAAGTACAAAAGCTAGTACTATTTGTCTCTCTATGCTGGAGGCAAGTCCCTAATCAAAAACCTCACAATCACCAACAAAAACTTTAAGGATAAATGGTTCTGGGCTTAGGGAGCATGAGGTGAGCGTCAGATCATCTCTGGTCAGGGGATTGTAGTGCCGAACGTCTTTAAGGTTGGAGGTAACAACTTAACTTTCTCACCCATTCTTCATTTACTTAGGATTTTCATCATATTTAACATATTTTTACTCTTTGTAGCCTTTTGGGGTAATCCTCCCAAAGTTCACCGTGAGGTCAGGGCTAGGGTGAATGCTACATCTCAATTTGCAGGCCACTATAGAGACATAATTAACTATTCCTCATTTGTCGATGAGGGTCTTATCTCGAGTACTTCTCCACCGGCTGATAAACAATCTAGTAAGAACTAACTAACTGACTAACTCATTCTCATCCCTTTTGCTGCTGTTTACTATTGACATTTGCATTTTGCATTTGTATTGACCCGATCTTCAGTTTACTTTTTTCTAACCTTGTGTTTTCTTGATACATGCATGTCTAGAAAAAGACCCAGCCCATTGCAAATAGCTCGGGAGCCAAACGCCGAGCCATGCGCGGTCCCAACTAGAGCCGCTCTCGACTCACCACACCAATTCCTCCATCCCAAAAACAAAAAAAAAACCCATGCCGACTGTAGGCATTGCATTTTTGCATATCAGCCCAATGATGAGCCTCGAATGGAGGCACTACTTTTTAGTTGCGGAAGTTGCGGAAAGCGGTCGTCGGAAGGGAAGGGTCAAGAATTGACATTTTTATTGAATTTGGTTCGCTTGTTCAAGCTTCGGGTTCGCTCGTTCGGTCTCATTTTTAAATTTATCCTCGGCCCGGTTCACAAAAAAAAAAAAAAACCTCACCATCAAAACACAAAAAAACCTTAGCCTATGCCCATCACCCCACGTGCACGTGCAAGCACTACCCATAATAAACAAAACAAACAAGCACTAAACACATAACCACAAGGAACCCATGCACTGCATTTAGCAACCTATACCATAACCCATACGTCCCCCCCCCCCCCCCCCCCCCCCCCCAGCCAACTCACAAACCCATGCAACACCCATAACTACCCATACAACCATTATTCCTGCACCCTCCATACTTCACGCCCAATCACAAACACAAAATTAACACTACCCATGCACCCTCCAGACAACCCATACCATCACCCATGCGCACGCCCTTATAAAAGCATGCATGTAGCACTCTCGTAGGGGATCTTCTTCTTGAATCCTAGGGCATCAAACACTGGTAATCAGCCCCTCCTTCACGTCCACTCACTGCCTTCAAAAAACCCCTAATGCCTTCCCGTGAACTGCATGCTCTTGCGCCTAACCACTAAGCCAGCTGCCAACAGCCCCATACATGAACAACGAGAAACCCTGCAACCCTTCACTCTTCAATCACCACATAAAGCCACGCTAATGATACACTGACCTGCGCAGCAATAAACCCCCATGTAGACTACCTCATCTCACGGCCACTCACGCCATCGTCTTCAACCCCACACCAACTGCCTTTACTGCACCCACACAGATACCCCAAAGGACGGGGACAATAGCCTTCTGGACAGCCCTCACGCCATCATCATCACTCAAAAACACGCCCATGCAGCAGCCATGATCTCGACTGCCATCTAGCCTCCACAACTCAGCATCCCTATCTTCATCAAGAGAACGCACCAGCCCTAAAATAGAGCATCATCTCTCGGCTGGGGGGGCAGATGGAGAGATCATGATCAGCGCAAAAACTCATCACCACTCACGATCATCTTCAGCAACCATCCTTCACCGAGAAGAACCAAGCAAGATAACAGCCCACTCGCTCATCAAACGACAACAAATAACACCCTTATTGCCCACTTTAACGCACCACTAACCCTTCACGCCTGCACTCATCAATCTCATAGCCATATGCGAAACCCTCCTCTCACCATCACCACATCATAGCCCCTGATCATACCTTCGCACCACTCTCCAACAGCCCTCAAACTCATCCACGATCATAACCACTTCACTGACTTCATCCCACGGTTCCATTGAGGCATCATCCACGATCATCACTTCATGCCTAAGGATGGCGCACAAGATCATCTCTCGGCCATTATCATGATCTCATTCGACTCCCTGGACTGCCCAGGCCCTTGGCCATTAACGCCACTGCAACATCTCCTCAATACTCAGCAGCTCATCATCAAACCTTCAAGCCATTCATCACACTTCCACGAGCCCACTGCACTGCAACTACACCTTGGAACCCTTAGCTTCACTGCCAACCGAGAAGAATTTCAGCCCAAAACAACCCTAACACACACGTAAATTGCCCTGAAACCAAGCCCATGAACTGCCTTAAACAACCCCATGCATGCATCAACCCACAACCCTAAAACCGGCCCATGCACGTGTAAGAATTACCTCCATAACAGTCCAAGAGTTGCACCCAAGATTAACCCAAAAACGGCAAGTTAAAACAGAGGATAATAGCCTGAGAATTTGAGTGAAAATAGTGAGAAATTAGAGAAAACGGCGAGCACTGAGGACGACATTGAAGCCACCTTGATAGATGGATTTCGGTCATGTCTGGCTGAAGACGATGAATTTAGTGCTAACAGGGAGGCAACCCATACACTTTGTTGCGATTTCTATTTTCATGTTTTGTGTATACATGTCGTAGAATTTTTAATTTTGTGTGTTATTTTGGTAGGTAAAAGCGAAGACATAGCATTTTAAGACAGAGAGAATGGTGTTTGGCAATCACGAAAATGGGAGCTAATTCATTAGTGGTTGTAAGTAAGAGGCCAAGAGGCACGAGTTTGTCACTAAATCAGTAGATGATATTTTCTTGACGGCGACAAAGGCCGAAGAGTTGATTGACTGGATCCTGGCTTTTGAGCCGAAGCTTGACCCCATCCTCTCGACACTGGACTGGACTGATAATGATCCTAGCAAGAAGCGCAAACTGGACATTGATCAAAATCGGTGATGTGCCCTGCTGACCAGGTATTCCAAGGCCTATTTGGAAGTTTATGTTTTATTTTAATTGATGAAAAACGAGAAAAAAAAATGAATGGAAAAAAAATGATGAAAGAAAAAAAAAGAGAAAAAAAAAAATTTGAGTGAAAGAAGTCTTTGATAGTTAGACATATGTCCGGTGATGGCATTGAATGCTGAGGGGGAAACCATAGAAACATAAGTGTGAGACACGCTCTTTTCCGGTATTCTGAATTGATTGATCTCAGTTAGACTCACGAGCACTTGATTACGTGATCCTAGCATTAGAAGCCTGAGTAGTTATCGAGGTGACTAGTTGAAGAGATGATGTTTTAGTGAATGACCGTTTGCCTGGGTGTCCACACTGTTTTACCGATGCTATGGATATGATATGGTTGGAAATAAGAAAAAAAGTCTCTAAAATAAAAAAGAAAAGAAAAAAATATACCGCCTATAACCGATAAGCGTGAAGCTACCCATAGGCGAGTATTAGGACCACCATGAGGAGAAATGCTACCTTAAAGGGTAGGTGAGTCAAAAAAAAAGAAAAAAAATAATGAAAAAAAGAGACAAAAGAAAAAAGACGAAAACCATATCATGTTGAGTATGCTGAAGTAATCACAGAATGTGATCAAGACATCCAGGTTGGTTAGACCCACTTGTTCGATTCTCTGAAACGAAATCACCAAGTTGGCTTACTAAAGGACTAAGCTGCGAAAGAGCCTTAGCACACACACACACTAAAAGTCTAATTCAGATCACTTATTCAGACAATCGAAATTGAGTGTATCAAGTACTTTGAAGGTTCTCTGGTTTCGACACGACACGATGCATTCGTTGAGGACAAAAATATGTCTATCTATCAAAGATTATCTCGTGAGAGGTGGTGTAATGTGTGAAGTAGAATATCATATCATCTTGGGGGCGAAGCCCCACATCAGTATCAGTTTGAAGGCGAGGCCTATCTCAACCTGGGGGCGAGGCCCACATCAGTTCATGATCAGTATCGGCCGGGTATGGCATTCTGAGGGCGAGGCCCACATCAGTTCATGATCAGTATCAGCCGGGTATGGCATTCTGGGGGCGGGGCCCACATCAGTTCAGGATCAGTATCAGCCGGGTATGGCATTCTGAGGGCGAGGCCCACATCAGTTCAGGGTCAGTATTGGCCGGGTATGGCATTCTGAGGGCGAGGCCCACATCAGTTCATGATCAGTATCATCAGCCGGGTATGGCATTCTGGGGGCGGGGCCCACATCAGTTTAGGATCAGTATCAGCCGGGTATGGCATTCTGGGGGCGGGGCCCATATCTTTATCAGGATCAGTCCGGCCGGGTATGGCACTATTGGGGCGAGGCCCACATCTTTGTCAGAATCAGTTTTGCCGAGTGCAGCACTTCGGGTATGGAGACACAGCATCAATTTTACCGGGTATGACACTCCGAGTATACAGTATCAGTTTTGACGGGTATGGTAATCCGAGAATGGAGCAGAGTCCGAGAATGAACAAATCGAGAATCGAATGCGGTTCGGGAATGGACCATCCCATACAGTACAGTTCGGGGATGAACCATTATATCAGCTTCAGTTTCGGGGATGAGTCCCACGGTCGTGGCCCACATCAATATCAGTATCAGTTTTTGGGGATGCGTCTCATGGTTGAGACCCACATCATCATCTTCAGCAGTTTGGGGATGCGTCCCAGGGCCGAGGCCAACGTCAATATCAGTATCAGTTTCAGGGATGAGTCCTAGGGTTGAGGCCTACATCAGCATCATAATCAGTTTTAGGGATGAGTTACAGGGTTGAGGCCCACATCATTATCAGATTTGAGGATGCGTCATAGGGGCGACGCCCACATCATTATCAGCAGTTTGGGGATGAGTCCCAGGGTCGAGGCCCACATCTACATCAGTAACAGTTTTGGGGATGCGTCCCAGGGTCGAGGCCCACATTATATCAGTAGTTTTGGGGATGCGTCCCAGGGTTGTAACCCACTTTATCAGTATCAGTTTGGGCGAGGCCCATATCAGTATTAGTTTGGGGCGAGGCCCACATCAAGATTAGTCTGGGGGCGAGGCCCATATCAGTATCAGTTTGGCCGAGGCCCATATCAGTATCAGTTTGGGGGAGGCCCACATTAGCATCAGTTTGGGGCGAGGCCCATATCAGTATCAGTTTGGGCGAGGCCCATATCAGTATCAGTTTCGGGGATGAGTCACAGGGCCGAGGCCTACATCACATCAGCTTCAGCATCAATTTTCAGAGATGAGTCACAGGGTCAAGGCCCATCAGCTTCAGTATTAGTTTTGGGGGATGAGTCCCAAGGCCGAAGCCCACATCTGTTACAGTATCAGTTTTTGGGATGAGTCCCAGGGTCGAGGCCCACATCAGCATCATTATCAGTTTCGGGGATGAGTCTCAGGGCCGAGGCCTGCAGCAGCATCAGTATCAGTTTGGGGCGAGGCCCATATCCATATCAGTTTGGGGCGAGGCCCATATCAGTTTGGGGCGAGGCCCACATCATTTCAGTTTGGGGGCGAGGCCCACATTAGTATCAGTTTGGGGCGAGGCCCATATCAGTTTGGGCGAGGCCCATATCAGTTTGGGGCGAGGCCCACATCAGTTTCAGTTTGGGGCGAGGCCCATTTCAGTTTGGGGGCGAGGCCCACATTAGTATCAGTTTGGGGCGAGGCCCATATCCGTCTGGGGGCGAGGCACATATCAGTTTGGGGCGAGGCCCACATCAGTATCAGTCTGGGGGCGAGGCCCATATCAGTATCAGTTTGGCGAGGCCCATATCAGTATCAGTTTGGGCGAGGCCCATATCAGTATCAGTTTGGGCGAGGCCCATATCAGTATCAGTTTGGGCGAGGCCCATATCAGTATCATTTTGGGGCGAGGCCCATATCAGTATCAGTTTGGGGCGAGGCCCATATCAGTATCCGTCTGGGGGCGAGGCCCATATATCAATCTGGGGGCGAGGCCCACATCAGTATCAGCTTGGGTCGAGGTGCCCAGGGTCGAGGTGCCCCCGTTGTCGGTTGTAGTTCCGGGTCGAGGTGCCCAGGGTCGAGGTGCCCCCGTTGTCAGTTGTAGTTCCGGGTCGAGGTGCCCAGGGTCGAGGTGCCCCCGTTGTCAGTTGTAGTTCCGGGTCGAGGGCCCAGGGTCGAAGTGCCCACTACATCATCAGTTCGAGGGCGAGGTCCCTATTGTCAGCGGTGTTGGGTCGAGGTGCCGCCGTTGTCGGTTGTAGTTCCGGGTCGAGATGCGTGCCCAGGTCGAGGTGCCCACTACATCATCAGTTCGAGGGTCGAGGTGCCCCCGTTGTCGGTTGGCAGTTCCGGGATGCGTCCCAGGGTCGAGGGCCCACTGCATCATCATCACAGTTCACATTCGGTGGTTCGGGAACAAAGCCCAGAGGTCGAGGCACCTCGCCATCATATCAATTCAGTTCGAAGCAGCAGGTAAGTCAGGTGGCATCTGGCGAGCCAGGTAAGTAAAAGCATTGCACGAACTTTGATAAGACTGTCATTGTCACCACTGCACAGATCCCATCAAAGTGAGGGCGACTGTAGGCATTGCATTTTTGCATATCAGCCCAATGATGAGCCTCGAATGGAGCAGCATATTATGAGTATGTTGAAGCAGTTACGTTTTTAGTTGCGGAAGTTACGGAAAGCGGTCGTCGGAAGGGAAGGGTCAAGAATTGACATTTTTTATTGAATTTGGTTCGCTTGTTCAAGCTTCGAGTTCGCTCGTTCGGTCTCATTTTTAAATTTATCCTCGGCCCGGTTCACAAAAAAAAAAAACCTCACCATCAAAACACAAAAAAAACCTTAGCCTATGCCCATCACCCCACGTGCAACCACTACCCATAATAAACAAAACAAACAAGCACTAAACACATAACCACAAGGAACCCATGCACTGCATTTAGCAACCTATACCATAACCCATACGTCCCCCCCCCCCCCAACTCACAAACCCATCTCCCTCAAACACCCATGCATCCCCACGTGACCAACAAATAAACCTCATGCAACACCCATAACTACCCATACAACCATTATTCACCTGCACCCTCCATACTTCACCACGCCCAATCACAAACACAAAATTAACACTACCCATGCACCCTCCAGACAACCCATACCATCACCCATGCGCACGCCCTTATAAAAGCATGCATGTAGCACTCTCGTAGGGGATCTTCTTCTTGAATCCTAGGGCATCAAACACTGGTAATCAGCCCCTCCTTCACGTCCACTCACTGCCTTCAAAAAACCCCTAATGCCTTCCCGTGAACTGCATGCTCTTGCGCCTAACCACTAAGCCAGCTGCCAACAGCCCACATAACACGAGAACAAGAAACCCTGCAACCCTTCACTCTTCAATCACCACATAAAGCCACGCTAATGATACACTGACCTGCGCAGCAATAAACCCCCATGTAGACTACCTCATCTCACGGCCACTCACGCCATCGTCTTAAACCCCACACCAACTGCCTTTAACTGCACCCACACAGATACCCCAAAGGGACGGGGACAATAGCCTTCTGGACAGCCCTCACGCCATCATCATCACTCAAAAACACGCCCATGCAGCAGCCATGATCTCGACTGCCATCTAGCCTCCACAACTCAGCATCCCTATCTTCATCAAGAGAACGCACCAGCCCTAAAAATAGAGCATCATCTCTCGGCTGGGGGGGCAGATGGAGAGATCATGATCAGCGCAAAAACTCATCACCACTCACGATCATCTTCAGCAACCATCCTTCACCGAGAAGAACCAAGCAAGATAACAGCCCACTCGCTCATCAAACGACAACAAATAACACCCTTATTTCCCACTTTAACGCACCACTAACCCTTCACGCCTGCACTCATCAATCTCATAGCCATATGCGAAACCCTTCTCTCACCATCACCACATCATAGCCCCTGATCATACCTTCGCACCACTCTCCAACAGCCCTCAAACTCATCCACGATCATAACCACTTCACTGACTTCATCCCACGGTTCCATTGAGGTATCATCCGGGATCATCACTTCATGCCTAAGGATGGCGCACAAGATCATCTCTCGGCCATTATCATGATCTCATTCGACTCCCTGGACTGCCCAGGCCCTTGGCCATTAACGCCACTGCAACATCTCCTTCAATACTCAGCAGCTCATCATCAAACCTTCAAGCCATTCATCACACTTCCACGAGCCCACTGCACTGCAACTACACCTTGGAACCCTTAGCTTCACTGCCAACCGAGAAGAATTTCAGCCCAAAACAACCCTAACACACACGTAAATGCCCTGAAACCAAGCCCATGAACTGCCTTAAACACCCCATGCATGCATCAACCCACAACCCTAAAACCGGCCCATGCACGTGTAAGAATTACCTCCATAACAGTCCAAGAGTTGCACCCAAGATTAACCCAAAAACGGCAAGTTAAAACAGAGGATAATAGCCTGAGAATTTGAGTGAAAATAGTGAGAAATTAGAGAAAACGGCGAGCGGAAGCCACGAGTGAAAACAGACAAAAAACAGCAGAAACAACGAAAATAGCGAACAGTGAAAACATCAGAAACAGTGAACCTGTGAAAACAGTAGAAACAACGGACCAGTGAAAACAGTCGAAACGACATCCCTTCCGGCACCGTGGAACGCACTCCCGGAAAGCGACTTAAAAGGTAAGACCTGAGGGCACCCTTTTATTTATTATCCTTTATTTTTAGTTATTTTATTATTTTATTTCGCATGAGTATTGTGAATTAGTGTATGATGTGATTTCGGGTGAATGAAATATGTGTTCTTTTTGTGGTATATTGGATGGAAACCCGGACATAAATTCCATAGCTGAATCCGAATGGACGGTAATATGGTTTGCACTCGGGATACAATGCCTCGTACCACTTGAAAGATTCATATGTTTCATTCCACTCAAACTTGTATGTGAGCATGATTAGGCTATTAGAATGTTATTTTTATTTTGGGCATGACTTTAGTTATTTACCTTTTGTATTAGGAATTTAAATTAAGGCATGTTTAGATTACTATGTATGTAGCATGTTTGATGTGTGATGTCAGATGTTTGCCGTTATGAAAAGTTCACTGTTGAAGCATGCGAACCTAGAATTTAGACTACTTTGACCAGCATGTATGTTGAGTAGACTTGGTTAATATTGCACAAATCCATTCATTACAAACGACATAAGTAAGGGACCATTCCGAACCCAACGGTTTGAGGTCTTCCATTGCGAGGGGTGAGTGCGGCCTTAAATCATTTTCCCGGTTCACACCGGGTGGCGACTCCATTATTCTCCGGTTTAGTCCCCCGTGGGCTACTCCGTACTCGAAACCGGGCCGCGAGCCTGGAACAGCATGCGTCGCCCAGTTTCTGTGTCCTACAGTCTGGCGACTCCACTGGGGATAGAGAATCGGCCCCGAATAATGTCTTGTAATGTTTGTGATTTGTGCTTTAAATTAATCATGTCTACTGTGGGTTTAGGGAGTTTAATCAAAGGCATTTTTAAGGCTAGGTGATAGTTTGGTGTCTTCCTTCACTCACTACCTTTCTATAAGGAAAAGCTGTGAAGGCACCTAGATAATCATTCACCCGTAGCTTATTGTGATAGACTAATTTGGAGGACTCGTTGTTTATTCCTGTCACCAAGCGATAAGAGCCTAAGGGGCTTGGGTACTTAAGATAGCCTCGCTCCACCCTCCCTCTGGGGAATCTACAACGGGAAATCCATTTGACAGTTAGTCACATACCATAACTCGTTGGCACGTACCGTAAGGTATAAAAAAGGTGCGTTCACTTGGTCGTTTGAACCCTTGAGTGGGGAGTCCTAGTTGTGGGCAATCCTTCGTCAGCGAGAGCCTTTGTTTACATTCGTTTAAACCTGCATGTGAACCCTAGTTGTATGACCCATAGAAATCATTTCTTTTATGCTTGTGTTTGGGACCATCGTTATTTGGATTCAATTGGACCTTTTGTCAAGAGATATGAACTGGTTGGGCCATTTAAACTGGAACGAGTTCGTGTCCTTTGACATTTGGGCCAAAAGCTTCTAAAATGCCGATGGGCCATTTTATGATTTGGGCATCTTATCATTTGAAGTTGTTTAGTTATGTTATCGCAAAAGTATGAACTTATTGGGCCTTTTCAACAGGGACAAGTTTGCACCGCGCAATGATGTGATTGAATGCTTTAAAATGATGATAGGCCAACTTATATATGTATTTTCCGCATCACACGCATCTCACGCATTTCATGCATACACGCATCATGTTAACCCTTTTTGTGTCTTAAAAGCCATCATAGATTCCCGTTGGGTTAGGAAAGCAGAGAGACTCGTCAAGAGACCGTCAGTCAACATGAGCAAGTTAGCAAATGAGAGATCCTGCCTGGATCAATTGGAGATTAAAATAACTGAAATTATTGAGATGTTGCAAGTTCTGACTATTGTTGTGGCCAGTCTGACCATACCCGGTATAGCCGATAACAGAAAGTTTTACAATCAGAATGGAAAAACCATCGGGGAATCCTCGAAAGAAGCAAACAGAAAAGACAGTATAGTCATTCAGCAATGGGAAACAGGGCAGTGAGACTATCAGATTTAAAAGAGAATGAGTTTACCGAGCTGATCAATGTTAACAGATTGAAGCTGTATTTAGCCTGAGGGAGAGAAGATTGAGCAGTCACCAAGAGAATTGGCGGAAGACCTAACCCAACGGGATAGGAAATTCATCCATGCATACATGCATACACGTAACGTACTTGCAATTCTTGTGTTTGTCATATGTTTGCAGGTTTTAAACAGAAAGAGAGAACTAGCAAGGGACGACCAGAGACATATGGCGCCGAGTAGCACAATGAGGGTCTCACCTATCAAGAACAGGGAGTATCTTTACACATGTATACGTATACATTACATGCACACATCTTTATTCTGTTGTTTTGTATTTGCAGGTTTCAACGAAGAAAGAAAGGGAAGGCGGCAAAAAAAAAAAGAGAAAGAGAAAAAGTGGCACAAGTACTGAGGACGACATTGAAGCCACCTTGACAGATGGATTTCGGTCATGTCTGGCTGAAGACGATGAATTTAGTGCTAACAGGGAGGCAACCCATACACTTTGTTGCGATTTCTATTTTCATGTTTTGTGTATACATGTCGTAGAATTTTTAATTTTGTGTGTTATTTTGGTAGGTAAAAGCGAAGACATAGCATTTTAAGACAGAGGGAATGGTGTTTGGCAATCACGAAAATGGGAGCTAATTCATTAGTGGTTGTAGAGTAAGAGGCCAAGAGGCACGAGTTTGTCACTAAATCAGTAGATGATATTTTCTTGACGGCGACAAAGGCCGAAGAGTTGATTGACCGGATCCTGGCTTTTGAGCCGAAGCTTGACCCCATCCTCTCGACACTGGACTGGACTGATAATGATCCTAGCAAGAAGCGCAAACTGGACATTGATTAAAATCGGTGATGTGCCCTGCTGACCAGGTATTCCAAGGCCTATTTGGAAGTTTATGTTTTATTTTAATTGATGAAAAACGAGAAAAAAAAATGAATGGAAAAAAAATGATGAAAGAAAAAAAGAGAAAAAAAAATTTGAGTGAAAGAAGTCTTTGATAGTTAGACATATGTCCGGTGATGTCATTGAATGCTGAGGGGGAAACCATAGAAACAATAAGTGTGAGACACGCTCTTTTCCGGTATTCTGAATTGATTGATCTCAGTTAGACTCACGAGCACTTGATTACGTGATCCTAGCAGTAGAAGCCTGAGTAGTTATCGAGGTGACTAGTTGAAGAGATGATGTATTAGTGAATGACCGTTTGCCTGGGTGTCCACACTGTTTTACCGATGCTATGATATATGATATGGTTGGAAATAAGGAAAAAAGTCTCTAAAATAAAAAAGAAAAGAAAAAAAATATACCGCCTATAACCGATAAGCGTGAAGCTACCCATGGGCGAGTATTAGGACCACCATGAGGAGAAATGCTACCTTAAAGGGTAGGTGAGTCAAAAAAAAAAAAAGAAAAAAAATAATGAAAAGAAAGAGACAAAAGAAAAAAGACGAAAACCATATCATGTTGAGTATGCTGAAGTAATCACAGAATGTGATCAAAACATCCAGGTTGGTTAGACCCACTGGTTCGATTCTCTGAAACGAAATCACCAAGTTGGCTTAATAAAGGACTAAGCTGCGAAAGAGCCTTAGCACACACACACACTAAGAGTCTAATTCAGATCACCTATTCAGACAATCGAAATTGAGTGTATCAAGTACTTTGAAGGTTCTCTGGTTTCGACACGAAGCATTCGTTGAGGACAAAAATATGTCTATCTATCAAAGATTATCTCGTGAGAGGTGGTGTAATGTGTGAAGTAGAATATCATATCATCTTGGGGGCGAAGCCCCACATCAGTATCAGTTTGAAGGCGAGGCCTATCTCAACCTGGGGGCAGGCCCACATCAGTTCATGATCAGTATCGGCCGGGTATGGCATTCTGAGGGCGAGGCCCACATCAGTTCATGATCAGTATCAGCCGGGTATGGCATTCTGGGGGCGGGGCCCACATCAGTTCAGGATCAGTATCAGCCGGGTATGGCATTCTGAGGGCGAGGCCCACATCAGTTCAGGGTCAGTATCGGCCGGGGTATGGCATTCTGAGGGCGAGGCCCACATCAGTTCATGATCAGTATCAGCCGGGTATAGCATTCTGGGGGCGGGGCCCACATCAGTTTAGGATCAGTATCAGCCGGGTATGGCATTCTGGGGGCGGGGCCCATATCTTTATCAGGATCAGTCCGGCCGGGTATGGCACTATTGGGGCGAGGCCCACATCTTTGTTAGAATCAGTTTTGCCGAGTGCAGCACTTCGGGTATGGAGACACAGCATCAATTTTACCGGGTATGACACTCCGAGTATACAGTATCAGTTTTGACGGGTATGGTAATCCGAGAATGGAGCAGAGTCCGAGAATGAACAAATCGAGAATCGAATGCGGTTCGGGAATGGACCATCCCATACAGTACAGTTCGGGGATGAACCATTATATCAGCTTCAGTTTCGGGGATGAGTCCCACGGTCGTGGCCCACATCAATATCAGTATCAGTTTTTGGGGATGCGTCTCATGGTTGAGACCCATCATCATCTTCAGCAGTTTGGGGATGCGTCCCAGGGCCGAGGCCAACGTCAATATCAGTATCAGTTTCAGGGATGAGTCCTAGGGTTGAGGCCTACATCAGCATCATAATCAGTTTTAGGGATGAGTTACAGGGTTGAGGCCCACATCATTATCAGATTTGAGGATGCGTCATAGGGGCGACGCCCACATCATTATCAACAGTTTTGGGGATGAGTCCCAGGGTCGAGTCCCACATCTACATCAGTAGCAGTTTTGGGGATGTGTCCCAGGGTCGAGGCCCACATTATATCAGTAGTTTTGGGGATGCGTCCAAGGGTTGTAACCCACTTTATCAGTATCAGTTTGGGCGAGGCCCATATCAGTATTAGTTTGGGGCGAGGCCCACATCAAGATTAGTCTGGGGGCGAGGCCCATATCAGTATCAGTTTGGCCGAGGCCCATATCAGTATCAGTTGGGGGGAGGCCCACATTAGCATCAGTTTGGGGCGAGGCCCATATCAGTATCAGTTTGGGCGAGGCCCATATCAGTATCAGTTTCAGGGATGAGTCACAGGGCCGAGGCCTACATCACATCAGCTTCAGCATCACTTTTCAGAGATGAGTCACAGGGTCAAGGCCCACATCAGCTTCTGTATTAGTTTTGGGGGATGAGTCCCAAGGCCGAAGCCCACATCTGTTACAGTATCAGTTTTTGGGATGAGTCCCAGGGTCGAGGCCCACATCAGCATCATTATCAGTTTCGGGGATGAGTCTCAGGGCCGAGGCCTGCAGCAGCATCAGTATCAGTTTGGGGCGAGGCCCATATCCATATCAGTTTGGGGCGAGGCCCATATCAGTTTGGGGCGAGGCCCACATCATTTCAGTTTGGGGCGAGGCCCACATTAGTATCAGTTTGGGGCGAGGCCCATATCAGTTTGGGGCGAGGCCCACATCAGTTTCAGTTTGGGGCGAGGCCCATTTCAGTTTGGGGCGAGGCCCACATTAGTATCAGTTTGGGGCGAGGCCCATATCCGTCTGGGGGCGAGGCACATATCAGTTTGGGGCGAGGCCCACATCAGTATCAGTCTGGGGGCGAGGCCCATATCAGTATCAGTTTGGGCGAGGCCCATATCAGTATCAGTTTGGGCGAGGCCCATATCAGTATCATTTTGGGGCGAGGCCCATATCAGTATCAGTTTGGGGCGAGGCCCATATCAGTATCCGTCTGGGGGCGAGGCCCATATATCAATCTGGGGGCGAGGCCCACATCAGTATCAGCTTGGGTCGAGGTGCCCAGGGTCGAGGTGCCCCCGTTGTCGGTTGTAGTTCCGGGTCGAGGTGCCCAGGGTCGAGGTGCCCACTACATCATCAGTTCGAGGGCGAGGTCCCTATTGTCAATGGTGTTGGGTCGAGGTGCCCAGGGTCGAGGTGCCCCCGTTGTCAGTTGTAGTTCCGGGTCGAGGTGCCCAGGGTCGAAGTGCCCACTACATCATCAGGGCGAGGTCCCTATTGTCAGCGGTGTTGGGTCGAGGTGCCCCCGTTGTCGGTTGTAGTTCCGGGTCGAGATGCGTGCCCAGGGTCGAGGTGCCCACTACATCATCAGTTCGAGGGTCGAGGTGCCCCCGTTGTCGGTTGCAGTTCCGGGATGCGTCCCAGGGTCGAGGGCCCACTGCATCATCATTACAGTTCACATTTGGTGGTTCGGGAACAAAGCCCAGAGGTCGAGGCACCTCGCCATCATATCAATTCAGTTCGAAGCAGCAGGTAAGTCAGGTGGCATCTGGCGAGCCAGGTAAGTAAAAATGCATTGCACGAACTTTGATAAGACTGTCATTGTCACACACTGCACAGATCCCATCAAAGTGAGGGCGACTGTAGGCATTGCATTTTTGCATATCAGCCCAATGATGAGCCTCGAATGGAGGCACTACTTTTTAGTTGCGGAAGTTGCGGAAAGCGGTCGTCGGAATTGATATGATGGCCTATGCCCATGCCCATCACCCCACGTGCAACCATTACCCATAATAAACAAAACAAACAAGCACTAAACACAGAACCACAAGGAACCCATGCACTGCATTTAGCAACCTATACCATAACCCATACGTCTCCCCAGCCAACTCACAAACCCATCTCCCTCAAACACCCATGCATCCCCACGTGACCAACAAATAAACCTCATGCAACACCCATAACTACCCATACAACCATTATTCACCTGCACCCTCCATACTTCACGCCCAATCACAAACACAAAATTAACACTACCCATGCACCCTCCAGACAACCCATACCATCACCCATGCGCACGCCCTTATAAAAGCATGCATGTAGCACTCTTGTAGGGGATCTTCTTCTTGAATCCTAGGGCATCAAACACTGGTAATCAGCCCCTCCTTCACGTCCACTCACTGCCTTCAAAAAACCCCTAATGCCTTCCCGTGAACTGCATGCTCTTGCGCCTAACCACTAAGCCAGCTGCCAACAGCCCCATACATGAACAACGAGAAACCCTGCAACCCTTCACTCTTCAATCACCACATAAAGCCACGCTAATGATACACTGACCTGCGCAGCAATAAACCCCCATGTAGACTACCTCATCTCACGGCCACTCACGCCATCGTCTTCAACCCCACACCAACTGCCTTTAACTGCACCCACACAGATACCCCAAAGGGACGGGGACAATAGCCTTCTGGACAGCCCTCACGCCATCATCATCACTCAAAAACACGCCCATGCAGCAGCCATGATCTCGACTGCCATCTAGCCTCCACAACTCAGCATCCCTATCTTCATCAAGAGAACGCACCAGCCCTGAAAATAGAGCATCATCTCTCGGCTGGGGGGGCAGATGGAGAGATCATGATCAGCGCAAAAACTCATCACCACTCACGATCATCTTCAGCAACCATCCTTCACCGAGAAGAACCAAGCAAGATAACAGCCCACTCGCTCATCAAACGACAACAAATAACACCCTTATTGCCCACTTTAACGCACCACTAACCCTATTCACGCCTGCACTCATCATTCTCATAGCCATATGCGAAACCCTTCTCTCACCATCACCACATCATAGCCCCTGATCATACCTTCGCACCACTCTCCAACAGCCCTCAAACTCATCCACGATCATAACCACTTCACTGACTTCATCCCACGGTTCCATTGAGGTATCATCCACGATCATCACTTCATGCCTAAGGATGGCGCACAAGATCATCTCTCGGCCATTATCATGATCTCATTCGACTCCCTGGACTGCCCAGGCCCTTGGCCATTAACGCCACTGCAACATCTCCTTCAATACTCAGCAGCTCATCATCAAACCTTCAAGCCATTCATCACACTTCCACGAGCCCACTGCACTGCAACTACACCTTGGAACCCTTAGCTTCACTGCCAACCGAGAAGAATTTCAGCCCAAAACAACCCTAACACACACGTAAATTGCCCTGAAACCAAGCCCATGAACTGCCTTAAACAACCCCATGCATGCATCAACCCACAACCCTAAAACCGGCCCATGCACGTGTAAGAATTACCTCCATAACAGTCCAAGAGTTGCACCCAAGATTAACCCAAAAACGGCAAGTTAAAACAGAGGATAATAGCCTGAGAATTTGAGTGAAAATAGTGAGAAATTAGAGAAAACGGCGAGCGGAAGCCACGAGTGAAAACAGACAAAAAACAGCAGAAACAGCGAAAATAGCGAACAGTGAAAACATCAGAAACAGTGAACCTGTGAAAACAGTAGAAACAGCGGACCAGTGAAAACAGTCGAAATGACATCCCTTCCGGCACCGTGGAACGCACTCCCGGAAAGCGACTTAAAAGGTAAGACCTGAGGGCACCCTTTTATTTATTATCCTTTATTTTTAGTTATTTTATTATTTTATTTCGCATGAGTATTGTGAATTAGTGTATGATGTGATTTCGGGTGAATGAAATATGTGTTCTTTTTGTGGTATATTGGATGGAAACCCGGACATAAATTCCATAGCTGAATCCGAATGGACGGTAATATGGTTTGCACTCGGGATACAATGCCCCGTACCACTTGAAAGATTCATATGTTTCATTCCACTCAAACTTGTATGTGAGCATGATTAGGCTATTAGAATGTTATTTTTATTTTGGGCATGACTTTAGTTATTTACCTTTTGTATTAGGAATTTAAATTAAGGCATGTTTAGATTACTATGTATGTAGCATGTTTGATGTGTGATGTCGGATGTTTGCCGTTATGAAAAGTTCACTGTTGAAGCATGCGAACCTAGAATTTAGACTACTTTGACCAACATGTATGTTGAGTAGACTTGGTTAATATTTCACAAATCCATTCATTACAAACGACATAAGTAAGGGACCATTCTGAACCCAACGGTTTGAGGTCTTCCATTGCGAGGGGTGAGTGCGGCCTTAAATCATTTTCCCGGTTCACACCGGGTGGCGACTCCATTATTCTCCGGTTTAGTCCCCTGTGGGCTACTCCGTACTCGAAACCGAGCCGCGAGCCTGGAACAGCATGCGTCGCCCAGTTTCTGTGTCCTACACCGACCTCTGCCACACCGACCCAAACTGTAAATACTCCCCCATCGAGACAAAACACAAATGACATCCATCAAAACATCATAAACTCCAACTGCACCCCGAAGGCCTCAAAAAAGATATTTCCATCAGGTCGAGGGTGAGACTTTTGAAGAGATCCCCGATCAGGCCCCGAGGAAGAAAACCACAGCTCCTCGTGATAATTCCCCGACGGCTTATTCTTTAAAAAATGAGGGGAGTCCATACTTTGGGGTGGACGTCTCCCCGAGGCTACGAGGGAAAGCCCGACTCATCTTTTGCCAACCATTAATTACTTAGCCCAACAAGTGGACATCAATAGGGCCCTGGCCTATGAGAGCATCTCCCCCAATGAGGTCATTCAAAAAGTGGGCCGTCTCCAATCAAAGTTAATTGCTTCTAACTTAGCATTTTTCTTTCATCATTGCTTTCACAAACCGACCTGCTATCTTTATGTGCAACTGACTTATCTCCTAGCCACCAACATAAACGTGCTTTTCTGTTGACGGTTGTTTTTCGTTCCAAGGGCAATATGGGAAATTAACTCTTCAAACAAACCTTCTCCATCAATGAATTTGTTTGGTTAGTAGGGAACCAGAATAAAATTAGCTGACAAATAAGATAAACACCGAGTTTACGTGGTTCGGCGAATGGTAGCTCCAACCTACATCCACGAGAGAATGAGGGTGTATTTTATTACTGTTCGGGTTCAAGACCGACCCGAGCTACAATGGGGAAATGAACTTTCTCTGTGTTAATACACATTGTGTCTTACATTAGCCCGATACAATTGTGGATGCTGGAATTCGGCCGAGGTCCACAATCAGAATTTGTAAATTGGGGGCACTAGCGATCCTGCAAAATAAAGAAGAATGAATGGGAGTAGACTGCCCACCGGTGTGGTAGGTACCGGGGACACTCCGACACCCAAGTCAGTAGTATGAAATGATCAGTAAATATGTAAAAAAGTGAAGTTGAGGTTTATTATTGCCTCAACTTTATTTGGATGGCCGTGAGGGCGATGACAAATGCTTTTAGAAATGGGAAATAGAACCATTATCTGAATAAAATGTATCAGACTTGGATGAAAGAAGTGAAGCTCTGCCCTTATTTCTTGAATTTCGTTCCTATTTATAGATGAAAATTATCATCCTTGGCAGCTGGCGTAAGTCCCACCACGTGCCTTATGCATTTGATAGAAAGTCTGAGCAGGTGGGAATAAGTTTTGTGTCGGGCAAAGTAGGAGAAGAGTAGTTGATATAATTAGGGGGTTTTGTATTTAAGCTTATGACTTAATTGTAATACAATAATACAGAAATCTTTTTGGCCTAGTCTTTATTTTCAGGCTTTTGTATACTAGGTAAAAGACAGTTTTATCCTTGGCCCAATTTTGGTCCAAACAGTTTGTCTCTTACTCTCTAAGTCAAAAAGCTTTTGTCTTAGAGAGTATATACTTTTACGTCGTATGACATTGATCATAAAAGCATGTGATAAGAATGTATCACCTTTTATAAGAGTATGTGCAAAACGTGGGTTCTGGAATATATCGCATGTGTCATCTGGCCAGAGGAAGTTTTAGTCCTAGACTTTGATTCGACTTGACTCATGGGGAATGTTCCTTGGTCGACTGAACCGAATGCTGGTTCAGGAGTTCTACTTGACTCGACAAGAGTCATGGGGAATGTCCTTTGGTCGACTGAACTGATGCTGGTTCAGGAGTACTCTTGACTCGACAAGAGTCATAGGGAATGTCCATTGGTCGACTGAACCGAATGCTGGTTCAGGAGTTCTACTTGACTCGACAAGAGTCATGGGGAATGTACCTTGGTCGACTGAACCGAATGCAGGTTCAGGAGTTCCATTTGACTCGACAAGAGTCATGGGGAATGTCTCTTGGTCGACTGAACTGGATGATGGTTCAGGAGTACTCTTGACTGGACAAGAGTCATGGGGATTGTCCTTTGGTCGACTGAACCAAAAGCTGGTTCAGGAGATACACTTGACTCGACAAAAGTCATGGGGAATGTCCCTTGGTCGACTGAACCAAATGCTGGTTCAGGAGTTCTACTTGACTCGACAAGAGTCATGGGGAATGTCCCTTGGTCGACTGAACCGAATGTAGGTTTAAGAGTTCCACTTGACTCCACATGAGTCATGGGATGTCTCTTGGTCGACTGAACCGAATGTAGGTTCAGGAGTTCCACTTGACTCCACATGAGTCATGGGGATGTCCCTTAGTCGACTGAACCAAATGTAGGTTCAGGAGTTCCACTTGACTCCACATGAGTCATAAGGATGTCTATTGGTCGACTGTACCAAATGTAGGTTCAGGAGTTCCACTTGACTCCACATGAGTCATGGGGATGTCCCTTGGACTTGACTCCACATGAGTCATGGGGATGTCCCTTGGTCCAATGAACCGAATGTAGGTTCAGGAGTTCCACTTGACTCCACATGAGTCATGGGGATGTCCCTTGGTCGACTGAACCGAATGCTGGTTCAGGAGTTCCACTTGACTCCACATGAGTCATGGGGATGTCCCTTGGTCGACTGAACCGAATGCTGGTTCAGGAGTTACACTTGACTCCACATGAGTCATGGGGATGTCCCTTGGTCGACTGAACCGAATGCTGGTTCAGGAGTTCCACTTGACTCCACATGAGTCATGGGGATGTCCCTTGGTCGACTGAACCCAATGTAGGTTCAGGAGTTACACTTGACTCAACAAGAGTCATGGGATGTCCCTTGGTCGACTGAACCGAATGCTGGTTCAGGAGATCCACTTGACTCATAATATATTTTTCATGTGTCGAGTGATTATGAGGCTTGCACCGGGGTTTGCCTAATTGTTTTTCTTGAATGAAAGCAACCTTTATACTTGCCTCTGACGTGATATAGTGTCGAATGACAAAATTGTATGTGTTTTTTATATCTAATGATGTCGTGTCAAATGGTGAAGGCGGTTGTGAATAGAATTTCGTTGATGTTGCTGAGAGCAAGTGATGTCAAGTTGTAATATTCCTGAATGTAATTCACCATTCTTTTCGACGAAATATTTTACATCTCCTAGATCTTCCACGTGTCATTTAATGGAGAAAAACCTAACGCGAATAACGAGGAGTCTTTTGGCGGGAAAAGAACCGCCAAAAGTTGTAGTATAAGAGTGGCTTGATGGGTTCATTTGCTCCATTCACAAGATCAACAAGTTGGGAGAAAAACTTCAAGGCTCCAAGGTACTCTTCAAAACTTTTCTTCGCGTTCTTCTTTTCCTTTGAATATTCATAGAGTAGCTTCAAACTGTTCTTAGCTAAATTAGGTTGTTTGATCTTTTGAATCATACGCTATTTGGTGGATTTGTGTTTGGAGAGTTGAGTAGAATTTGATCCTTAAGAAACCTAAATCTTAGAAATTATTTGTTTGTAAACTTGTCGAGTAGAATATGTCGAGTGGAGAATCTTTAGAAAGTTTAGGTGAGCAGATTGATAAATTTGTAGAAGTATCGTCGAGTGAATCTACTGAAGAAAAATTATTAAGGGACTGGTCGCGTCAAGAATTTCCCGAGGAGGGACCTGTTACCGTTTTGTCGCGTGAAATTCCTGTGCATGCAATTCCTATAAGATCTTTGGCAGCAGTTGGGGAGTTTAGTGGAGCAGTTAGTACAAGTGAGCCAACCAACTTGCTAACCAAGAACCCAGCTAGTCGAATGACGGATGGTATGCTGATGGAAATTAGGAGTAAGTACAGATTCCCTAGATCAATGGAGTTGAGAGTACCCATGCCGACTGAAAGAATTGACTACAAAATTCCCGGGTGGATTGGATTTTATGTAGTGTCATTTTCTAATGGGCTTAGATTCCCCATTCCGAGGTTAGCTTGGGAAGTTTTGGATCATTATGGGATCGCTCCTTCACAGCTGATGCCGAACGCTTGGAGGATTTTATTGTCGATTGAATGCTTAGCATTTGAACAAGGGTGTTCTTTGAGGTGAAGGATGTAGTATACTCATACTACCTAAAGGAGCACTTAACTGAAAAATGGAGGTATACTTTGTATCTTCGTCGTAAGAGAGAACAAATAGTAATGGGGCTTCCAACGAATGATAGGGGTAATTGGCAGTCGGATTATTTCTTTGTGAGGAATGAGGGTATCTTTGGGTCGACAGGAATGGGTCGTGTCTCAGAATATTGGAGTGTATTTAGTGAGTATCAGTTTCTTCTATTATTGATAACTTATCAATGTTGTTGTCGTTTGACGCTAATGTGTGGATTGTTTGTTTTGCAGGTCCATTTCGAAACAGTTTATTCGACAAAACTCCTCAAATTTTATCCAATACTAAAGCTCTTCTTGCCCTTCCCGTCGAACAAAGAGATTGGAGAATAGTCTTGGTAGAGAAGAGATTAAGGGCAACATTAGTGTGGAAAGAAATCTTCGAATCAGAAGGTACATCTACCCTTTTGGCACTTTGTAAACACGTATTGGAAGTCATCTACTGTACTTGGTCGATTCGAGCTTTATACGGAAAGGTGTTGTTTATAAAGACTTTAACTCCAAAAGAAATTTTATGCGCAGAGGACATGATGTCGAGACCAATAAAGGTAGCATCAATTGATGAATTAAAAAGCCGAAAGAAGGCTAGGAAGCTTAAGATAAAGGAGCCAGAGGTGGAGGTTCCTGAATTACAACAGGTTGTGTCGACTGGAACTCCCAAGGCTAAAGGGCAGTCGACTGAAATCATTGTCAAAGGGGGAAAAAGGAAAGCCGTTGAAAGTGAGGACATTGACAATATAATGGTCAGGATTCCATCAGGGTCGACTGCAATTTCTGACCCATCAAGCCTTGACCCTTTTATCAAGAAGCTTCTGCTGGAAGAGGATGAGCAAAGGCTATCCAAAATAGGCCCCGTCGAGTCAATGAAGAAGGCTGCGACTCTAAATTACCAAATAAGAAAGTAAATAAAAGTTCTTTATTATAATTTGTTGAATGGATTCTAATCGAATGCTTTTTTCAGGAAATGAAGTGTAACTTGTTCATGCAACGGTATGTCGAATCACATCTCAGGAAGCAAAGAGAAATGGAAAAATCATTTGCAGCAATGAAAAAGGAGATGGTCCATATGAAGTCTTTTGAAAAAAAGAATGAAGAATTGGTGAAGGAGTTGAAGGAGGTGAAGGCTACTCTTAAGATGGAGAGGGAAACTTCTGAGGTTACGATTGGAGGTTATAAGGATGCATTTGAAAATGTAAAGAAGGAGAATAATGAGTTACTTGAGCAACTAGAAGGGATTGCTCTTGAATCTATGATGAAAGAACGAAGTAATTTGATGAAGGATTTCCTTGAAGGGAATACAACAGCTTGGGAACCAGAGAAATGGATTCAAGAGTATGATCGATTACTGGCAGGAATTTCTTCTTCCGACGAGGGTGATGAGGAAGAGAAAGGTGAAGAAGTCGACTCTAAAGTGGCTGAGAAAGAAATAACTGACGCCAAGGAAGCGGCTGGAGTTCAAGAGATGGACAAGAAGAATGAAGAACTTAGTCGAATGGAGGTTGAGCCGACTGGACAAGTTCAAGAAATTCCTGCGTCTGAAGTTGTTGCTGAACGTATTCAGGAAGAAGCTGCTCCGGAAATTTGAATTTCTTTGTAATTTTAACTTTTTGTTATCGCTTTTTGTAGAACAATTTAATGACTTAATGATATTTTTGGATGTATTTCAAACGGGTCATGTTATTAAGTCGAATCGCAATACATAAAGTAGTAAACCACTTTGAACCTTCAAATTTAAATAAATGCATGCATAAATTACCGGTAAAATCGCTTAAGGTGAATTGCATTCCAACTGTTGTGAATTTGTCTCCCCTCGGTTGTTTGTAATTTGTAGGCTCCGTGTCCAACAACTCTTGTGATGACGTATGGCCCTTCCCAATTTGGCCCCAACTTTCCATCTCCAATTTCTTTTGTATTTTGAAACACTCTTCGTAGTACCCAATCCCCTTCCTTGAATGTTCTGCTTCTGACATTTTTGTTGAAATATCTGGTCATTCTTTGTCGATGCGCCGCTAGTCGAATGGATGCACGATCCCTCAATTCATCAATTGTTTCCAGGTTCAAATTCATAAGTTGTTGATTCGCATCATCGCTGAGCCATTGGTAACGGGGAGATGGCATGGTTTCTTCAGTTGGTATCACCGCTTCTGTCCCAAATGCCAGAGAGAAAGGAGTTTCTCCTGTGGAGGAACGGATAGTCGTCCTATAGGACCATAAGACTCCAGGTAGTTCATCCGCCCAGGCTCCTTTTGCTTTTTCTAATCTTTTCTTTAGAGTGTTTAAAATTGTCTTGTTGGAAGACTCGGCTTGACCATTAGCTTGTGGGAATCGAGGGGTTGAAAAACTTAATTTGATCCCCCAATTTTTGCAGAAGTCTTGGAAATGATTGCTGATAAATTGTGAACCATTATCAGTCACAATCTCTTTGGGAATGCCGAATCGACATATGATGTTTTTCCAGACAAATGATTGAACTTCTCTATCTCGTATCTTGGCGAAAGAGTCTGCCTCAATCCACTTTGAAAAGTAATCCGTTAAAGCCAGCATGTAGACTCGTTGTCCAGGGGCGGTTGGTAGCTTTCCCACAATATCCATTCCCCATTTCATGAATGGCCACGGGGAGAGAGTGGGATTTAATTTCTCAGGAGGGAGATGTGAAATCGGGGCGAACCTTTGACACTTCTCACATTTCTTCGTATAATTAGCTGAATCAATTCTCATAGTTGGCCAATAATACCCAGTCGAATGGGCGCGTAAAGCGAGGCTACGTCCTCCAGAATGATTTCCACATTCTCCTTCATGTAATTCTGACAATACATGCTGTGCTTGATCATGAGTAAGACATTTTAAGTAGGGTCCAGAGAATGACCTTTTCAATAACTGTCCGTTGAATATGGTAAATCTTGCTGCCTGTCTCTGAATCTTTCTTGCTTCAGTTTTGTCTTCTGGAAGTAGTCCATCTTGCAGATATTTCATGAGTGGCGTCATCCATGAGTCGTTTGATGTGATGGTGGTGATCTCCTTGCTCTCTTTCCAAATTGCTGGCCAATTCAAATACACTACCGGAATGGATTGTGGTTTATCCCCATGCATCGTCGATCCAAGGGTAGCCAATGCGTCTGCTTGAGTATTCTCGCTTCTCGGAACTTGGGTTATAGTAAATTCTTCAAATGTCGACTGGATTTCTTTCACTTTCATTAAGTAGGATGACATTTGAGGATCTCGTGCTTGATATGAACCTTGGAGTTGGTTGACTATCAGTTGAGAGTCTGATATCACTTCTATTCTACTTGCTCCAAGTTCTTTAGCCAAACTGATTCCTGCTATCAATGCCTCATACTCTGCCTCATTGTTTGTAACCCTGAAGCCACATTTGATTGCTTGACGTAGTATATCTCCATCAGGAGTAGTGATCACCACTCCAAGACCGCATCCTTTCTTATTGCTGGAACCGTCGACTGCAAGCTTCCAAAGTGATGTGGTCTGGATTGAACTGACTTCTACATCTATCGAAACCTTCTGATTGAGACTGAAGTCAGCAACAAAGTCAGCCAACGCTTGAGATTTGATTGCTGTTCTGGGCTGGTAAGTGATGTCGTGTTCTCCCAATTCGACCGCCCATTTTGTTAATCTTCCAGACAACTCCGCTTATGAAGAATGCTCCTTAGGGGATACTCTGAATAAACTGTGATCGGGTGTCCTTGAAAGTAGGGTCGTAGCTTCCTTGCTGACATTACCAAAGCCAATACTAGTTTTTCCAAATGTGAGTAACGTGATTCCGCATCGAGCAATGCCTTGCTTACGTAGTAGACTGGAAGTTGGGTGCTGTTTTCTTCTCTGATCAAGACAGCGCTCACAGCTTGATCTGAGACTCCTAAGTACAGGAAAAGCCTTTCGTTGTCGAGTGGTTTTGACAACAATGGTGGTGACGTTAAGTACCGCTTGAGTTCTTTAAGAGCTTCTTCACAGGCTGGAGTCCATTCAAAGTTTTTTGCTTTCTTAATGGCTGAGAAGAACATAAAACTCTTGTCTGTGGACTTGGAGATGAATCTGTTTAAAGCTGCAATTCTTCCTGCTAGCCGCATGACATCTTTTGGGCAGGTAGGGGAGGGAATTTCAAGTATGGATTTGATTTGATCAGGATTTGCTTCAATGCCTCGTCGCGTGACAACATATCCCAAGAATTCCCAGAGGCTACTCCAAATGCACATTTTGTTGGGTTCAACTTCATCCCATACTTATTCATTATGTTGAATGCTTCTCCCAAGTGCTGCAGATGCTGATCAGATCTCGAAGATTTCACCAGCATGTCGTCTACATAAACTTCCATTGTTTTCCCAATCTGTTGAGAGAACATCTTGTTGACCATTCTTTGATACGTAGCTCCCGCATTTTTGAGGCCGAAGGGCATTACTTTGTAACAAAAAATGCCTTTATTGGTCACAAAGGCTGTCTTCTCTTGGTCGTCTGAATGCATAAGGATTTGGTTGTACCCAGAATATGCATCCATGAAACTTAACAATTCATGTCCGGCTGTAGCATCAACCATTTGATCGATATGTGGCAATGGGAAAGAATCCTTCGGGCATGCTTTGTTCAGGTCTGTGAAGTCAATACAAACTCTCCACTTTCCATTTTTCTTTCGTACTACCACCACATTGGCTAACCAGTCTGGGAACTGCACTTCTTTAATGGCACCATTTTGTAACAATTTCTGGACTTCTTCATCAATGATCTGATTCCTTTCTGGGGCGAACTTCCTTCTTTTTTGCCGGACAGGAGGGTAGTCTGGATCTACGTGGAGTTGATGGGTGATCAACCCAGGGTCAATCCCAGTCATGTCTTCATGCGACCATGCGAATCGGTCGTGCGTCGCGTGTTGCTTCGTAGAATTCCTCAAGTCGCTCGAAGCTTAAATCCAGATTGCGCCTATTTGAGTTTTGTGATTTGTATGTTCTGAATGAATTTGGACCTCATCCAATTCTTCAATACTTGGAAGTGTAGGCTCCAAAGAATGAGGTCCGCTCTGTAATTGCTATGCTGAATGGATCTTAGCTTTCAT
Source organism: Zanthoxylum bungeanum (assembly GCA_019454045.1). NCBI lineage: Eukaryota > Viridiplantae > Streptophyta > Magnoliopsida > Sapindales > Rutaceae > Zanthoxylum > Zanthoxylum bungeanum. Next base: position 26,979 of record SKCR01008824.1, on the reverse strand, counting down.
TGTTGTCTGGTAGCATCCTCTCGAGGCAGTCCTGTCACCCCTTATTTCCTGAACCCCCCACTTCGTAGGAAACTTTAGAGTTTGATGATAAGTGGATGACACAGCCCTCATTTCATGAATCCATGGCCTACCGATGATAAGATTGTAGGCTGAAGGACAATCCAGGACTAGGAAAGTAGTCATTTGGTTGATTCCTCCTGCGTAGACTGGAAGACTTATTTCTCCCAAAGTAAATTTTTGCTCACCACTGAATCCGATTAACACCGTTGTTCGTTTGTTAACTTTCCCCAGTTCAGCTCCCATATCCGCTAAGGCGGTTGCAAAGATGATGTTGGCTGAAGATCCCGTATCTACCAGAATCCGCTTGACCATAAAATTCGCCACCTGTAGGGAGATCACTAAAGCATCATGATGAGGGTTCATACTTCCGGAATTGCTGTCGTCTGGAAACTCCATCATCAGGTTTGTAAACTTTTTCTCTATAGATACTGTGGAATGATGAGTGTTTGACATGATAGCCCTGGCATGTCGTTTGGCCGCTGAATATGAAACTCCACTGATCTCCGATCCTCCTGAAATGAAATTTACTGTGTTGTCGATTGGTGGAGGTGGAATTGGTGCCTCTTCATGTCCATCCCTCTCACTTCTCTGAGCGAAGGTAGCTTTCCCTTTTTCTGTAAGTAAATCCCTTAGAAACCCCTTGTTCAGCAGCTCGAGGACTTCTAATCTTAATGCCACACATTCAGCCGTTGTATGGCCGTAGTCTCGATGGAATTCACACCATTTACTTGTGTCTTTCTTTTTGAAGCTTTCTCTGTTGCGTGGAGGCCATCTTACTTCATTTCTCATCTTTTTAGTACCAAAACTAATTCTCCTGGAGAAATAGAAAAATTGTAATCTGGGAGTCTTGGCTTTTCCACCAGAACTCTTTCCTGGGCTTTGTATGGCAGAGGTCTTCGATCAAAGTCTCTTCGGAGGGGCTGATGTTCTTTCCTTGGGTGACTCCTCTTCTCTGAATGATGCCATGGGTATCATTCTTGCAAATTCTTTATGTCGTTTGGAAGTGTGAGGCGTTCTTTCATTCTGCACATTGGAGGAATTATCTTTCCTTTTATTCCTCTTGTCTTCTTCCCATCTGATTTCGACTTGAGCTCGTGCCATGGCCTGGTCCATCGTGTAGCATCGAAATTTGGTTAACTTTTTATAGAGTCCGCTATCACAAAGTAACCCGTTTCTGAAAGCTTCCACAGCTGTCGGCTGATGTAGATCTGGAATTGTTATCCTCTCCTTGTTGAAGCGGGCCACGTAGCTTCGCAAGGATTCTCCCCTCCGTTGCTGGATGGTACTAAGGTCGTCAGTAGTTTTTTCAAGTTTGCAAGAGCTGGCGAAATGCTCCACAAACTTGTCTGCTAACTGTTGATAGGACTTGATGGATCTGTATGGTAGGTTGATGAACCACGTAAGGGCAGGGCCTCCCAAAGTTTCTCCAAATCCTCTGCACATACCTGCTTCCCATTGAAGAGGAGCTAAGCCAGTTGACATCATTTTGTATTTGTAATGGATGACATGGTCGTCTGGGTCAGTGGATCCATCATATAGTTTCATGTCTGGTGGGCTGAACTTCCGTGGTAACTCAACGGATGTGATGTTTTCCGTGAAGGGGGTGTCAGAAATGGTTCCAGCTCTGCTCTTCTTTATTGGTAGTTTCACTCCTGGTAGGCTGGACATAATCGCTTCTTTAAATTCCTTCATTTCCCTTCTCATAGCGATGGCAACTTGTTGAGCTTGGTTGATGGGAGAATTTGGCAGGTCCCTCTGGTCCTCATCATTTGATGGAATGTTATCTGTTGTTTCGTTAAATGCTCCCAAGAGATTAGCTGGAGTGATACGGTTATTGGGCTGATCTGAGATATCATGATGCCGGGATGGTGATGAAACTAATCCAACTGTTTCTGAAGGTTCGTGTTGGAATTACGTATGGTAGATTTTCCTCTTCCAAAGCTTTCAATCTTTCCTGTAGCATGGCCAGTGGATCAGGATGTCTGTTCATTGCTTGAAGCCATGAGTGACTAAGCTGTGAGTGTTGGTAGAATACAAAATCTTCGTCTGCAAATTATCGCTAGGGCCCCACGGTGGGCGCCAAATTGTGGATGCTGGAATTCGGCCGAGGTCCACAATCAGAATTTGTAATTGGGGCACTAGCGATCCTGCAAAACAAAGAAGAATGAATGGGAGTAGACTGCCCACCGGTGTGGTAGGTACCGGGGACACTCCGACGCCCAAGTCAGTAGTATGAAATGATCAGTAAATATGTAAAAAAGTGAAGTTGAGGTTTATTATTGCCTCAACTTTATTTGGATGGCCGTGAGGGCGATGACAAATGCTTTTAGAAATGGGAAATAGAACCAGTATCTGAATAAAATGTATCAGACTTGGATGAAAGAAGTGAAGCTCTGCCCTTATTTCTTGAATTTCGTTCCTATTTATAGATGAAAATTATCATCCTTGGCAGCTGGCGTAAGTCCCACCACGTGCCTTATGCATTTGATAGAAAGTCTGAGCAGGTGGGAATAAGTTTTGTGTCGGGCAAAGTAGGAGAAGAGTAGTTGATATAATTAGGGGGTTTTGTATTTAAGCTTATGACTTAATTGTAATACAATAATACATAAATCTTTTGGGCCTAGTCTTTATTTTCGGGCTTTTGTATACTATTTGGGCTTTAAGGTAAAAGACGGTTTTATCCTTGGCCCAATTTTGGTCCAAACAACAGTCACTCACTAGAATCAGTAACTGACCAACTTTCTCTATCACTAGTTTTTAAGCTTTTAGCTCTTTACAAGTTGTGGGATGCAAATAGGCTTCCAAATCCACCATTTCACTGCCTTTGACGTCATCTCATGTCACTTTGTCATTATTGTGCCGCCACAATTTCCTCCTCACTATCCAAAAATCGGCCAATCAGATTAGCCCATTCCACTGCCACTGCACTGGCTTATGGAGCCTATGGCGACTTTATTCTACAACCTTACTGCCAATGTACCTGCCTATGGCGGCTAACAGGAGCTACTTCCAATGAGAATCGTTACTTTCTCATAGTCATCATTAGCCTTCTAGTCGAATATCTTCCCATTTAGGGCATACGTCATATGACTCCGAAACTAGTCAGCCTGTGATCCCATGTTCATTCTTCGGGTCGGCTTACCGAGGTAGATGATACTAATCAAAGCTCTCCTAGCTTTCTCACCTAGGTCGGGTTGACATGCATGGACTTCGTCGGGTCAGTTTCAACAAACTTTTAGAAAACTTCAAATCCATCATACTTCGTGTGGTCGAGTCGGTATATCTACCTGCTTTATCATCCACAAGCTCAGTCCTTTGGAGAACTCATTTGCATCACAAAGTCGGGTCTCTCGGCCAAACCATGTCTGTTTCTACAGGCCCTTGGGTTTTTATCATCAATTTTTGACTAAGTACAATACTCATTCCATCCTTTCTCGGTATTTGAACCTTCATTAGGGTGAAAACCCACCATAACCGATCTTACAAAACCTAGGGGCTGCCAATGCTTTCAAAAAGAATGCTCTCGAGTCTTGACAGGCTTGGTAAGACCAAAAGATGACAATCTATAACCAGAAATCATATTCATAGGTTTCTGATGAACTGATTCGTTGCTCTCATTATGCCCTTCAATTTCTAGTATTTTAACTCTGCGATTTAGGGGTGGCAATGGGCCCGGCCCAACTCGGGACGGGCTCGGGCTAAATCCAGCCCGTTTTTGATTTTTTTTTTTTTTTAAAAAATTTAAAAATCCAATTTATATTATACAAATATTATTTTCATTTCCGCATAAATCCAGCATCATCGATTGAATCTGCTTTTTTGATTTCACCACATATCATGTTAAATTGCAGCACTAAATCATTTTCAAAGTAACATCATGCATAATTATTGTTTCAAAAAATGATTTTTTTTTTTCTTTTTTATTTAAGTGTTCTGGCAAAGTTGGCGTCTGGCAAAAAATGATTTGTTTGGGAAAATGATTATGGCTCATGCATAATCATCAACACTAAATGATTTGTTTAAAAAAATAATTATTGGGCGTCTGGGAAAGTGGCAACTGACAAGTAAGTGTTCTGTAAATTTTTTTTTTTATTATTATTTAAGCCCGGGCTTAAATCGATGAGCCTGAGTCGGGCTGGGCCCAGCTGGGGATTTTGACATCCCGGACCGGGTCGGGCCGGACCGAGTTCGGACTTTTCTGCCACCCTTAATGTGATTCATCTTCTTTCTTATCTTTATGGGTACATTAGAGTTTAGACGGCTTAAATCGCCCGCATACACTAACCTTGCATTGGTGCTTCTCAATCAAACGTTTCTCTATCTCTTCAAATGTATTAATCAAAAGAGAGATTGGCAAAACCACTAGAACTTCCTGTAATATTTGTCAAAACCATTAGAACTTCCTGTAATATCCGACATCTATAGGTGGATGGTATTTTAGTATATATGCCACAAGTTCCCTTAATCTAGTAGAGCATTTTGGGTTACAAAGCTTGATAACAAAACCGTGTTTTAAAGATGACAACATTTACTCAATTGGTGGGCCCGAATTGCAACACTTAATCAATGAAAAACTCAAATGCCTCATCTCACCTTTCATGATGAGAATTATTCTCCTCAGTTTTCTGCAGCAGCCATTGCAGGGTTAAGTCTGGTTACCATACAACAAATCTGCAACTTTACAGATTAAAAAAGCAAAAAACAAAAAATTAAGCCCTTGTTAATAGATTAGTGTCATTTAATCAGAAAAACAAGGGAGTGTTATTAGAAATAAGCACCTGCCTTTCCTGCATGAATTTGGGAATTTTGCAAGAATCTGTATCAGTGATTTTGTCGATTTGAAGTCTTTAAAAACTGAACTTGAGAAATTCTTGCCCTTGAAAATTGGAATATGATTCTCCTTAAATTGAGAGAGAGCATTTTTGGGTGTCTTGTTTGGCTTATTATTCTTCACTTCATGTCTAAGATTTTTTTATCTTGTGACATAAACTAAGGCTAAACATCACTTCAGGTAAATGCTTTGTATTACCTCATGCAACATTATCAAGCAACTCTTTCTTGTTTCCAAAGGTTATGTGACACAAAAGTAAAGTTGCCCAAAATAAAACCAAGCAATGGCACTAAATTTTTTCAAAATGAAGCAAGCAAATCCAAATTGTTTCTCAAATTTATAACCCTCAAATACAAGTTACAGTTGGATATATTTTTCACTGTGAAACAATATGTACATTGTCAATTCAGCCTACAAGATTCTTATTACAAGCTATATATTTATGCATCCAGGATCTTTTCCGACGTGTGATCAGCTGCAGGAAGAGCGAAAAATCCGCTTGATCATGGCAATTTTTCTTAAAGGATTCCTGTATATCGCTGCAACTTGCCTTGTGGAGACTTTAACAGCAGGATATCTACATGTGAGTGTTACCTTCTTCTCCAACACATTGACCAACACAGACTCTGTCTCTGCCCAAAATGCAAAGAATTAACATTCATTCTGAGCTAACTGATTGCAAAACATACAGGTAATAATTTAAATCTGATCCTGATGCATATGAAAACATAAACGACGTTTCAATTTTCAAAGATGTTACTCTAGCCGAAGAGTTACAGCAATCATATGTATCCCCTGAAGAAGACATGCGGCACCACAGAAAAAGCGAGCACCATTAAATCAACTTAACAATATTAACTAGTTCAGCTTGCACTGGAAAATAGCAAGAGAGATTACCTGCAGCATAATCTCTTGTTTTCCATTTAGCTCTTTGGCTTTTTGTCACATGTTCTGTCTGATCTTTTTGCAGAAAAATTATGGAAGTACAAATTTCTTTCTTTTATAAATTTTATATAAAAGATTCTACTCTAGGAAAAGGGCAAAAAGATGATTGAAAAGTTTCAAGTGATGCCCATATAAGGTGGTACAAAACCAGGACCACCTCATTCAGTGGGGCAAAAAAAAAGCCTAATTTTCTGCTGGTAAAAGAACTGCATTTAGCAACACTGTTTCAAAGATTCCTCTAGCTAAGTGTTCACATAAACAGCTAAAAGCAATTGTAAAACAACTAGATAAGATTATCTTCAACATTTTAGAGAAAGCAGAAGCCATACTGAAATCTCTCACCGTTCAGTTTGGAAATCATATCAGCAACTCTTTTCTGACACTCAGAGCACCGAATATCTGCCGAAAGAACAACTTCCTGGACCTGCCAAGAAAGCAGTAAGCAAAAACTCAACCAAAATCCTCAAGAAAAATCAAAAACCAACTTCAATAGAATCATAGAAAAAGAAAGGAATGAGACAAACAAGAGGCATGGATAATGATTCAATAGAAGCAAGGCTACTTCCAGTAAGTGACTTGCTTCTTCTCGACTTCTTGAATCCAATTCCAGAAAGCTCTTTATTCTTAAACCACCCATCATCATCATCATCAGACATAGTAGCAGCCATTGCGTTGCTACGTGATTATCCAAACACAACACAGAAGCTAGTTTTTTTAGCAAATAAGATAAAGGGGTATAATCCCATCTTGCAGGAGAATGCGCGAGTGAAAAAGAAAGATTAGAAAATGATACTGGAACAGATTATTAGCTGATCCTTCATCCTTCTGTACTGAAAGAGCAACCCCATCTTCTTAAAAGATGCTTCAATTGTTGGAGATGAAACAATGGAATGAAAATGATGAAGTAGCAAGATAAATAAATATAATACAGTATAATGACAGCAAATAGTAAAGTAAAGTGAAAAAGGACTTTTTCTGCTTGGTTGACAAAGATGCCTGTTTCACAGGGAGCCCCCACAAAAGCACTTACTGTTTTGATAATTTCTACAACGGAATTATTATTATTATTAAGGAATAATTACTTATAAGAACCAACTTTTAGTTTCAATTAATCAGTCAAATCGTAAGAGGAGATTAGGTACAACAGCAAATTAATTTACCAAATATAGCTTTGTGTTTTTTTTTTTTTTTTTTTTTTTTAACCTGAAAAAGACACAAGCCGCCCCTTTATAACCGTTGGAGCCTGGAGAGCTCCATACTGGCGCTAGCTGCCCAAGATCCGCTAAGTCTAAATATGAGATATGAGATGATTGAGGCTCACAAGCAAGCTTAAGAAATTTGCCTGCAATTTCCTTTTTTCTTTATTGATGTTGACTGTTGACAAGATGCATTTGTTTGTTTCAAAATGACTTGGTTGTAAATTGTCTAAAATTTGATTGATGGGTCTTGGATTTGAATGGAGAGAGTATATTTTTTATGAAAATTTGAGACCATAGGAGTTTTTATATATTCCGCTTAATTTGCGGCGAAATTTCCAATAATATTTTTTTTTTTTAAATGCATTTGTTTATCATTATGCTTAATGAGTTAATGATATTAACGGTTTTATAAGATTATGAATTCATATGCATATTATAGAAGCCCATAATTAAGTCCAGCCCAAAAGTCTATAGATGTGAGACTTATACTCGGTCATAAAAACAAACAGTGCATTATGTATAAGAAAAATCACAGGGTGGACTCAATCTTCCCATATCAATGTAATATTAGCGAATATAGATTTTTAATTAGAAATAAAATAATATAATATATAAATTGAATATAAAAAAAATTGACAGTAACATATATACCATCTATTACCAAAAAAAAAAAAATGAAAAATTTTATATATCATACAGACGTGTCAAAAAAAAAACATGAAATTGTAATTCACAACCTTCTCTCAAAAACCAAACCAATATAAAAAATGCTCACCCTTATAAAAACCAAGGCAACGATTAGCCGTAGATAACAAAAGTTTTACTTGATACAAATAAACCCTCTCTAAAAACCAAACCAATATAAAAAATGATCACCCCTTCCCATTAACAGATAGGCAAATTGCCAACACACAAGCTAGACGTTGATGATATATTCGAACCCAAACTCAGTCACGCCGAAGCAAATGACACAATCTACAAAAGCATCGCAATTCATGATACACCATGTAAAACTTAAAAGCATTATACAATGATGTCTATTATCGCATGAAAAGACAAAAAAATAATAATTTTATTACAACATGTCCAAATGAGGCAGCGAAGGTTAGAAATCTAAGAGGTTATTCTACATCATCCAAAAAATGCTGCCTGAAAAAGTCCGGCTATTGTTACATTTAGAGAGCGTTTGGTTGGATGGTAGCTAACGTAAATGTTAGCGTTAATGTTTTAGCATAACTAAACGCTAGTAAATGGAGATTGTTTTCAAACGCTTACGAGGAATTTATAATTTTTCCCTCCTAATACACATGGTTCCGTGTGTTTATTTTTTAAATATGCCCTTATTTGTAATTTCATAATTTATACTTCAGTTTATATTTGTGTCCAACCAAACACCTAAACAACTTATACGTTACCTTATATTTTAACTTCTTTTTTTCCATAGCTTATAAATTTGAATATACTCTTAATATAATATTATCTACCAAAGACACCAATATATACATAAGCTGAGAGAACTTGGACGCGAGGACTTCTCATATTTTCATAACAGCGAACAAGGTGAATTACAGTTCATCTAGTAGATGCAACCCATGTTATATGTGCGTGTGTTGGAAAATATGCATGTTTTCCAATTTTGAAGCACAATTTTAAGTATGACTTACTTATGAGAATGAAGAGATCATGAACAATTTGAATTCTCCCCAGTGAATACTTTAAAATGATATATTGATACACTCAAAATAATGTTTGGGTGATTAAGAATCTATTTTTACTCACTAAATGCACCCATTGAGAAGAAAAATTGAAAGAAATTAAGTTTATCCCAAATCTAGATGTAACTAAGCATAGAATGGTTTATATATAGTAGCTTGATTGTTGAGTGGTGAGAAGTTATGGATATAGGCTCTCTCTACACACACGCTTGCAGGTAGGGGTGGAAAAATGAATCAACGAATCAAATTTATATTGAATCCTAAACGAATCTTAATATCAGGATTCGTATTCAATTCGTTTATTAAACGAATCCTAATATCATGATTCGTATTCGATTCGTTTATTAAACAAATCCAATACGAATATTCATTTAGTCATGATATTATCCAATAATATAATCTATTTTTCCAAACCCGTATTCGCTTTAAAACGAATCGAATCGAACGAATAAATGAATTCTAACCCAAATTGCCACCCCTACCTGCAGGGAGTGTAAATCACTGCCTATTTCGAGGCGGTTCACCTTGAACTTGTTAGAGTTGGTGCTCAGAGGACCAAATTTTCTTATGTATTTCCCTGTAAATACTTATGTAACATTTTATTATGAATAAAATAAACAGTTTTTATTATATAACATCTCTTTTTATATGGTAAAGATGTAACAGACCTTAGAATGATTAGTTATGATAATGTTGCAAAAGCGTCACAATTGACATTGAGTTGTATCATAACATTGTCATTCTTAGACAGTTTCTGGTCAAGGTTTACACTACTTGGTCAGTAAAGTAAACCCGTTGAGACCGGTACATGTCGCATATTGGAATCTTGGATTCCAATGGTTTATCAATGAACCATGAGTCTTAGAGACTCTTATAGACGTGTAGGTGCTTATAGCGGATAAACACTGAACGACTCACCGAAGATTCTTAATAGAGGGTACACCAACGTCAATAAGAATCTTCTCGGGTTGAGTGAGTATAGTGATTCTTTGACTTGAGATACCACTGTGGATATATGAGTTATCCTCCACACTTAGATGACAGTGATGTCACCGATCTATTTAGATCAGACCTTCGTCTGTTCGTTGGGTGTGGACTGATGCTCAGGATATCATGTGTGTATCAAGAAAGGATCTGCCAGTTCTGTGTACAGAGCATAGGTATTCAATATGGAATTAGCAATCTGTTAAATCCATGGGCCCGTGGTACACTGTAGAAATTAGTTCTAAGTGTTATTAAGAGATTGCTAATAGAAACGTCGACATGATTATATCTATAGAGATTTGAAATTTATATCTATATCTCTGGAATAATCCGGATATCTGTGACGGAGAGATTATACGTATGCAATGACCTCGACTTGTATGGTTCAGAGAGTTTATCTGTGTTTTGTCATAATTTACGGGCGGGTAGATTATGGACACGAAATTAGATTTCGTGACGGATATGTCTGAACTTAGAGAGTCTCACTAATGAAATATCTCATAGAGCACTAGGGAAATTTTTATGAATAATACTGATTATTTATAAGTCGTTTAAACGGTTAAACGAAAAACACATGCAAATGGATCTAATGGTCATTTCCAAAATTAATGTGTATTTGTATTTAATATTTGATTTTATTAAATACACATTAATTAAATGTCAAATTATATTTTTTGACATATATCATTAATATTTGTATTTTGATTATTTAATGTAAATATTATACATATATTTAAGATATTTGTATTTAATTATTTAAATGTTAAATGGTTAAATTAATTAAATTGAAAATATCTTAAGTCATGATTAAAGTTTGTAAATGGCCTTAAATGATTGGCAACACCTGGTGAATTCATTAAATGGTTTAATGATCAGATACCAAAGGTCAAGTATATCATTTACCATTTATATATTGAAACAAAAATGAAAAATATCTAGATATTATTTGCTTCTAAAGTTTCGGTCAAGTGAAGCATATATAAAAGGATTTTGTTTTTATTTTGGTTTCTTTAGGTTAAGCCACCAAAATATTACAAAAGAAAAGTTTGAGAGAAAGTTGAAGAACAAAAGGAAAAGCTTGAAAAATACTTGGATTTTATAAGTTTTTCTTAAACTTTTTCAGCTAGAAAATTATTTACATGTTTCTAGACTTCAACATATGCTACTTAGAATTTTCTCTACTATTCAAGCATGTAATAAAATGGTTGGAAACTTGTATGAAAGATGTTTGCATGTATATATATTAAAGTGAGCTTATAATTGGTTATTAAGCTATCTTTTGGTCATTTGATGATCAAGTTGTCATTATAGAGTTGTTAGGTCACTCATTGATGACATAGACTTGTTCTTGTGTTATTTCAAAGTGGTGAGACTTGTTTGGTGTTGTGAAAATTGAATTATAGTGTTGAATTTATTTAATTTGGTATAATTTATTCAAATGAAAAATTTATAAAATTAGGGTTCTTAACATTTTCCAAATTTGTGGATTTTCATATATGTGTTATGTATTGATGTATATATGATTTATATTAAATTTGGGATTGATTAGATTTGATCTTGACTTGTTTTGAACAAGATTGGACCAAATTGCAAATCTTGGAAAATTCTAGGCAGTTTCGGCAATTGTAAAAAAAAATTGGAATTTTTGTTGCATTTGTATTTTGATGTATTGGACATGTATAAATCATTTTGAGATTGATTTGGAATCACTTGAATATGTATTTGACAATTTGAGGACCAAATTGAACAAAATGTAAAGTATTGGGGCAATTCGGTAATTAAGAAGAAATTTGATTTCTTGGGTAAAAATTTCAGATTTTAAGTATTGAGTAATTACCCGAGAAAAAAATTTTGAAATCGAAAAATTTTGATTTTCTGCATTCCGCTGCGTTACCCGGTAATACCCCTATAAAACCCCAACAAAATGGTATCAGAGCGAGTCTGATTCTGAACACTCGATATGATTATGCCTTTGAATTCAGTGTTTAATTTAATCTTTACTTTAAGCATGGATGTGTTTATTTAATTTGATTAAATAAAATAAAAGCATCTTTTGCAGAAAAATCCCTATTTGAAAATAAGATTTTAATATTTAATATGTATTTGATGCATATTACTTGGTCTGTCTTGTCAATACCGCTTATGGATAAATAATCTACGACTATATCCGAGAACGTTCCAAAACTGTGAGGATATAGCCGGTAGGAATTTATCTGTACCAGATATATTTTTATATTAGGTGAATTCAAGCGAAAGTGGAATCCTGAATGTGCCAAAGCTGTCAGGGTTACGCAAGTATCTTGAATTTATCATTGACAAGTTTAACCTTGGTACGCCTCCTTGTGAACGTGTCAAAGCTGTCACAACGAGAAACGACTTAGGAGAGTCACTGGTGAGTGATCGACAATGAGTTGTCGACTTAGAGATTTCTCAGCTTAAAATGTTGCTAGAAGAGAAGAACAATGAAGTGAGTTCAATCCTCTGAACTTGTATTTCTTTGCCTCATGAACCATTTTCTCAATTTCCTCCTTTGAGATTCTTCTCTTGTCATGGATAATGGTGATCTTGTTTTTTTAACTCTATTTTGATTCTTTCAATTATTGTTTCTAGGTTTGTTGTCTCTGGGCATATAATTTGAATTAAGAGTAGATTTTGATTTCAAAAGCAGCTAAAAAGTTAAGTATATGTTTTTAATTAGTTGGTCCTCAATTGAAATTCTCGACAAGTTCTTGCAATTTTGTTTTGTCAATAATTAGGGAAATTGCATTACATTATCCAAATTTTCTCCAAAATAAAATGGTCTTAAATTGCATTGCAATGACCTTGAATTATTGTTATTCATTATCTTCTGGGACATGCAGTTTTGAAAGAAAATCCAACTTCCATTATCTTCTGGTAAGTTGGCAAGGAATAGGATCACACAATTTTTGCTTTAATTGATGAACTTATCAAATTTGAAAAGTTTGGACCTGACAGGAAGAACTGTTTGTGAAAATGCCTAAATGAATGCATTTTGAATTGTATTGTAATTCAATATGGATTTACAGGTAAGTGTTTACCTAAGTCTAAGAGAAGTGCAGTCTGAGAATCCCAACAGCTATCGAGCGAGGAAGAGAAAGTACTTCAGGTTGCAATGTGAGAAGAATAAGGCAAGAAAGGAAGCTTATTTGGCTCGACCTCTATTGGTGCTGGCTTCAGCTGCTGCTGATGGCAATCCCAATTGCTAAGTATTAAAGCTTCTCTTATTTCATTATGCAATTTTGGTTTCAAATGTTACATTGTGACTGTTGATTTTGACTAACTTTGCAGTATCTACTTGTATTTTTATCCTATACTGTCATGTAGTATTGAAATTGATGGAAGAATTCTATATAGACAAAGTTGATGGTTGTAATGTATTTTCCTTTTTTTCTGAAAACAATTCACCTTGCATATGTAAGATGCTTGTTATTGGGCATGCAAATTTGTAAAGCAAATTCTCACAGAATATTCGATCCACTGACCGATAATAAATTCATCTATGTCCAGAGCTCATGTTTTGCTGCCTGGTTTAGGTGTTGGAGATATAGAAGTGGAGGCTGCAATACTTGGCCAGGTAATTATTTTAATAAGTTAGTTAAGTTGAGATTAGAGTTTATGGATCCAATTCTTAATTCATTTTGTTGTAGAATGTTATGTGTACTTGAGTGTTATATTTAGGATATGACTTTATTTGATGGAGTACATATTTAGGATTAGGGATGGCAAAACGAATTAACGAATCGAATTTGTATCGAATCCTAAACGAATCGAATCAAAATGTGATGGATTCATATTCGATTTGTTTATTAAACGAATCCTAATATCAGGATTCGTATTCGATTCGTTTATTAAACGAGTCGAACACGAATATTCGTTTAGTCATGATATTATTTAATAACATAATTTACCATAATTGATTTACATTAATTCTTCACAAATATATACATATGAAATATGTAATTAATATATTAACTAAAAATATCTCACTAAATATTGACAATATTATTTTTTGTGGTAATTAGCCATAATTTCTCGTATCTTAATTGAAAAATAACAATATCTAGTAAAATAATAAAATGAATCCTAAACGAATAAACGAATTAATGAGCTTAAATTCGTATTCGATTCGTTTAATAAACGAATCGAATTGAATTGACCTATTTATTAAACGAATCCATTTTTTCAAGCCTGTATTTATTTTAAAGAGAATAGAATCGAATGAATAAACGAATCCTGACCCAAATTGCCACCCATATTTAGGATATGACTTTATTTAATGGAGTTAACTAATGATGTGAATATAATTGTGAAGTCTTTATTTTGTATATTTTATTTTTTGTTTCTAATTTCACATTTTCCAATGACAGTCTGGGAGCATGGTGTTGCCTGATGTCATTGGGTTTGTCTGGAAAGTTATGCAATGAAGCTCAGACCAAGTTTGAATGAAGATGGTTATGTTACACGTGGCAATACTTCTATTATAAGATGTTTGAATTATTAATGGATTTCAAATTGTAGTTAGTGTTAGAACATATTTGATATTATGTTTGAGTTGGTAAGTGTTAGATAAATTTGATGATGTTTAGATTAATGATAGTTGTTCAAGTACATTGGAACTTCACACACACATATATATATATATATATATATAATTGTCTAATGTTTATGAATTTGTAATTTTTATTTTATTTCTTTTATTATTTTAAATAATTAGAATTGTATAAATTTTTTAATAATATAAATAAATTTCCAAAAAATAAAAATTCGTGATAGAAATAAATTATCACATATGTGATAGATTAGTGATAGAGTTATGACGGATAAAATTATTCACATGATGTGACTGTATTTACGATGACAGATACAAAATATGTCATAATCTCCCTCATATGACAGTTTTTAACCGTCAAAGTGTGTCTTTTTCACGTAGTGTTACCAAAAGGTTCAATCATGAGCTGACATTTGGCTTAATACACTAACAAAAAGGAATACCATTGTAAGTTCTGGAAGGAAAAAGTAATGATAATAGGCTTCTCATAAACAATCTTGAGAATGAAATATAATGTCTAGGAATCTTATGTGTGAAAATTGAAAATAATTAGCTTGAAAGCAATAGATACCAAAATTGCATTCTCTTTTCGCCAAATTTGCTTTAATGATGTTTTGTTGTGGGCACAGTTTTGTAAATGAAAATTACACAGTGAAAAGGGGCATATGTGCAGTAAATGTATTGGAAGAAGAAAAAGATTTTGAAAGTAATATTTATGTATTTGAAAGGCGATATACACTAATGAGATTCTTCCTCTCTTATCATATATATATATATATATATATATATATTCCCTAAAAGATAGTACCCTAAAGAAAAGATAAAGCAAAGCTTATGGAGTAAATTAATTATTTTGTGGACTCCAAACAATGCCTTGAAACTGCAACTAAACTTTGGTCTCAAGCTCCACTCCATCTTCTGATTCATCAGTAGTGCCTTTATTATGCACCTGAATTGGCTTGAATGTATACATCTTGGCACAAAATATGTAGTAAATAAGATTAGCCACTTGCAAAAACGTGATCAGCCAATAGAAATACTCCAACTTTCCCTTGTTCAAATTATTATCCGGCAGCCAATTTGATCCATTAGGTCCAGCACTGAACTTGTGTATCAATGTAACCAACATGGTGCTGAAATAATTCCCAACTGAAATCGCTGTCCAAAACAATGCAGTAGCCGTGCTTCTCATGCTTTCCGGAGCCTGGTCATAGAAAAATTCCAAGTGACCAATGGACATAAACGCTTCAGCTATCCCATGGAGACTGTACTGTGGCACAAGCCAAAACACTGACATGGGGATTGTTGCATGAGGCTTTTCCAAAAGAGCATGAGCCGAAGCTGATTCTTTTCTCTTCATTTCAACGAAGCCGGCTACTAGAGTGGCGAATACTGAAATGACAAAGCCTATTCCCATGCGGTGCAAGAAAGTGATGCCGCGTTCGATGCCGGTGAATTTGCGAGCGACGGGAATCAGTATGCGGTCGTATAAGGCGATTGTGGAGAGCATGGAGACGATTGTGAAGACTGACATTGAGCCAGCTGGGATTTGGAATGATTTGGTGAGATGCCTGTCCATTGATTTGGCTTGCTGGAGTGAGAATGTGCTTTGTTGTGCGTAGGCTGTGATTAGGATGATGCCTGATGCCCAAATGGGTCCCATTCTGATCACTGATTTGAGCTCCTCCACGCGGTGCACTGTGTTTAATCTCCATAGATTTGGTGATTTTAGGTCGTCTTGTTCGGTCACCATTGCTGCCTTGTCCAGAAATCTGCATTGCACACATCACGTACCCAATATTTTTGTACCCATCAGTTTTTGTATCATGTATCTATATACTGACTCAGAGATGCAACTTGTGTGTTTGTTTTAGAAAAATAGAAAGAGAGAGAGACTTACTTCATATGCCTAGTGTGAAGAAGCTTTCCTCCCAAAGAAATGGCGGCATCAAGTTCTTCATTCTCATACAACAAGTTTGGATCAGACACCATAGTAAGTTTTCTTTTTCTAAACGCAGCCACACCCACTTGTAACAATCGGGTAAAAGGACTCCCAGCCGGATCCAAGTTCCGATAAAGCGGGTACCCGAATATAAATGCAATGATTGAAATAAACATTGCAACAGTTGGAATACCGAGGCCCCATCCCCATCCAATATTATCTTGAATATAAACAAGAACTGTCACAGCCACTAATATTGCTGCTCCCATAACAAAATAATACCAATTAAAATACTTCCATGTCTTTGTTGCTTGTTTGGGGTCAGTCTCATCAAACTGGTCCGCCCCGAACGCCACCACGCAGGGTCGGATCCCACCTGACCCGACAGCGCCGAGGAGAAGAGCTACATATAAGATTGCTACCTGTCCTGTATTAGCCTCTTGGCAAACTTGTTCACCTTCGCATGGTGGTGGCCTTAGTTGCGGTAGAATTGCTGAGAGTGTTAAGCAAATCATTCCCTGATCACATTAACAAAACAGGAAAAAAAAATATAAATATTTTTTTTTCCCTAAACATGGGCATAATATAAAAATTACATATATTTATTTATACAGACTCTACACGTTAAGTAAAATACGAAGCCGATTGGGTGTGGGTTTTTGTTGTCTTTTATTTCCGTCCTTACTTTAATTTGGCTTCTGTATAATTGATGAAAAAAAAATGTGTTGATGGGAGAGAGAGTATAATTACTATTTGATAAATGATGGAAGCAATTGTTATAGTCCAAAAGCGTCCGGCGTATGCATCGGCGACGAAGGCTCCGATCAACGGAGTCAAGCTTCCGGTTCCTCCAAAGTTGGTGAGAGTGTTGGCGGCTTTGGTTAATGGCATATGCAACTGTGTTGTTAAGTAGCTAATCATATTAGCGTTAAACCCCACGATAGCCAACTTCTCGCAGGCCTCATTTGCTACACAAATAATAATAATAATAATAATAAAACACTAATAATTGGCCAAGAACAAGAAGAAGAAGGAAAAGTGGTATTAAAATTTTAAAAGCTTACCAAATTGAAGGACATGATGATCATGCCACAAGAAGAAGCTTGTATTAAAATTTTAAAATCTTACCAAATATGAAGGGCATGGTGATCATGCAAAGCTTGTATTAAATTTATAAAAGCTTACCAAAAATGAAGGGCATGGTGATCATGCCACCCTTTTGTCTTTTGACATGGCTGCTGATGCTACTGCCTGTTTTCTCCATATTTTCTATCATTTTTCTCTGAGGGCATGGATTGGATTGCTAGAAATGGTGTGCCCTATAGCCTATTTATAGGCTAAATATCAAAGTTTTTAACATTGTAAAATGATCCCTGCCCGTAATTTTGTTTTAGTTTTCACTACAGCTAAAGATATGGCCACAAATAAGAGCTGTGCATGGGATAGATTATAGAGATTTGATAACATTTAAGAGTAATGATACACTCACACACGTTTACTTAAAATTTTACAAACACTCTCAACTGTAGCTACATTGATTTACTGTAGATCACTATAACTACAGTGAGAGAGTTTGTAAAATTTTAAATAAAAGTGTGTGTGAGTATATTATTTTTGTTAATTTAAAATGCAAAAGGTCCATATGGCAGGACGGTCCTAAAATTTAGGGGTTTATGGCCCTTATCATAAAAAAAAATTAAAAAGAGAGATTTTTTTTTTGATTTCTTTGTAGTAATGATTATTAAATTTTCTTAGATTTGGGACCATAATTTTGATTTTTAATGATTTTATTAAAAAAAAAATGGATGTATTGGTATAAAATCATAATCCATATATATATATCTAAAAATAATAATTTTATTTAATTTTGGGCCGGGCCAAATCCCAGAGGCCCAGCTCACTGCTGTGTGGGCTGGCCCTAAGACTAGCCTATCAAAGGGATATATCTAATAGGTTGGCAGGTCCATACAAGCAAGTTTTGGAGAAATTTTTTAGTAGAATATATATATGGGCCACGTAATATCACTAATTAATAAGCATACGATATGTGTATTTATATTAAATATAGCTATCATTGTCTTTAAGTACATAGTCGAGTTGGTTTTTCAAGTATCTTAATAAAACTTATCATCTGAATTCGAGCCTTGGTGAGGTCAAAAGTTAAAAAATATATTCGGAATTACCCACCCTCATATATTTTAGGAAAAAAAAATATTGCTAGTATTTATTTAATAGTCTTTTTAAATAATTTAACACGCCTGATAAATTATTATTAGATTGTTTTGTGTCTATTGTTTTATTTTAGAAAATTTCCAAATATGGATGTCCTTTTTCCCCGGTTTGCATTATTGGTAAAATTAATTTTTTTAGGAAGGTCTAAAAAAATTAATTAGAACAAAAATGTTACTACTACCATACGATTTTTGTTATTTAAATGAATGCTAATTTGAACCAAGAAAAGAGGAAAAATGACTACACGTGACACCTCTACATGAATAATTTATCATGTATTTATTTGTTAGAATTTGTATGTAGTTGAATATATAATATATACAGATAAGTGATGGATGTATGATTTTATTATAGAGTGGCTAATTTTTTTTTTAAATGTAATATTAGTAAACTAAATATTTTATTATTTTATAAAAAATTATAAGATCGACATCGGATAAACATAGACAACCCACTTCTGATACCGTCTATGACATAAAGTATTGTTAAAATACATATGAACCTCATTTAATATGTGACAATATCATTTAATTTGCTCTCATATTATATATCCATGAACCACCTTAGTCTAAAGAAACCCTAAAAAATATAACGACTTCAAAGTATATATAGAGAATATAATGAATTCAAAATATCTATGATTTTTATATTCTCTTTCCAATTGAATCCACGATGATGTGTCATCCTTTTTATATAACTCCAAATTTTGATAAAACCTTGCGCTTTTAATTTGAGCTTTCTTTTATTTATTTTTTATTTATTTTTAAGTTTCACACTGTATAATTAGTACGATATATATATATACTAGATATTATTTGTGCCTACGGTACAGTGTTACATAATTTACAGAAAGATTAAGATTCTGTTATTTAATTTGTTTGTTAATTTTCAGAGATATTCTATAATAAAATGATTTTATTTTTTAATTAAATGATTTGATTCTTTAATTTATTTGGTAGTTTTCATTTTCCATTATAAATGATTTTATTCTTTAATTTATTTGGTAGTTTTTATTTTCCATTTTTATAGATATTCTATAATGAAATGACTCTTTATCAGCCGTTAGATTATGATGAAATGATCTGAGACGCCAATTAAGCCACATAAAGATAGCTTTTAGATGCATTATCTCTCTTAATCATAATCATCCGTTACACTCTCTTCCTCCCACACCATTGTGCTTTATAATATAGGTATCACGATTTACTCTCTGACTTTTTATTTTATATCATTAACTGATATTTGCTCAACTATTATTTATTTTAGACCAAGAAATTTCTTGGTTCACTAATTACACTATTTTATTCCAAACAGCTGGGTAGGGAATATATATATATATAATTTAAATTTAAATCTCTTCATTGCGCCACGTGATGAGTCATATTAAAATTAATATATAAATAAAAAATATATTATAATTTATAAGAATTTTATTATAACAAGAAAAATATTATAGGTATCATATTAAAATAAAAAAAATAAATACTATTAAATTATCTACAATTAACCTATTTCTACAATTAATTGATTATAAAATTATAAAATTAAAATATCTCTAAAATTATTTTTTATTAGAAATTATAAAATTAAAATAAAAATTATTAAAATAAAAACATAATAAAATATAAAAATATAATCTCCTAGCTAATTTTTTGGATTTCGGGTCTATTGTTAATTTTTATTTTATTTTGAATTATTTCTATAAAAAAAATTATTCATGATTATTTTATTATTTATTATACTTTAGTGTGCAGACTCTAACTAGTAGTTCTTTCAGAGTGAATTATAAATATTATTGAGAACTAAGAGACAAACGAATGAATCATAAATATTACGTGTAAGAAAGTCAATTGTCTCTGTTGACGGCTGATTTTGGTTTAGGGTAATATGACAATATTACTCCGAGACAATCCTCCCTCAATAGTGAATTTGTTTGGTTATGGGGGACCAAAATCAAACTTAGCAAAAGACAATTAATACACCAATCGACAATGAGATTTAACGTGGTTCGGCGGATGTTTTGTCCGACCTACGTCCACAGGCACAAATAAGACTACCTTTTTATTGCTGAAATTCGTAATTCTTCTCTCTTCTTTACAAGTTTGATTCTCCTCTTGATCTCTCAATGCTCTCCATAATCTCCTCATTCTTCCTTGTTGTTGTTCTCTCTTTCTCTTGTCCTCCCGTTTACACTCACTCTACCATTCTATTTATAATAGTGAAGAAATCATATTCCTATTTGTACAAGAATTTCCTAGTTGAAAGAATTTCCTTTTCCCATAAGGATTCCTAGTCAAAAATTACTTTTACTTCCTTTATAATACTAGGACATTGACTTACTAGTTTACCCCATTAAAGTTGGATAACTTATTATCTTATCTTGTATGGATAAAATGTCTTATCTTCCCGAACATGTTTTGCCCTATGCTCGGTTTTCACGAGGTCGGTCTTCATGTGGTCGGTTATAATAGTCTTTTGTACTGAGAATGCTGTTGTCGACCTGATAATTGCCCGGTCATCTTGAACTCAAGTGCTCGGTCACTAACCGTAAAGTTCTCGGCCCCTTAATGTTGACTCTTTAGTGGTCGGGTCGGCATTAATAATCTTGACTGAGAAGTGAATTACCTTTTGTACCCCTGTCGTGCTGCTTAAATAACATAGTGCCTGAAAACACCATCAACATCTGTCCCCTAGTTCTCGGTTCCAACGAGTATGCAAGTTGGTGCCGGGAACATATAAAGATGGTGTGCTGATCGCCTTGTTGGTGGTCGCTCCAGAGATCACAGAGAAATTGCCTTCGCCATCAACTAAATCTTTTGTTTCTATCTTCATATCCTCGGTTATTGAGATGCTGACCCTATTCAGAATGATTCTCCACCTCAAAACAAATTGCTTACTTGGGTCGTTCCATCAGGAGATGAAGTTCCTCTTGTTGTCCAAGCTAAAAATGACTCCTCCTCTGTAATATATGTACCAGAGATTTGGAGGTCCTGACCCCTGACTGATCCAATCTCGATTGTGAGGAGAAAATTTTGCCTCTGAGCTAACAATGATGTGCTCGGTGGCATGTGATCCTGTCTCGAGCTGTGAGAGATGCTTGGACCTGGGGGAATGTTTCGTCTCCAGTCCGAAGGGCTGATTCGGTGGGACGTACCCCGACCCCGAGCTGAGAAAGGTACTTGGACCTGGGGGAATGTTACGTCCCCAGTCCAAAGGGCTGACTTGGTGGGACGTACCCCGACCCCGAGCTGAGAAAGACACTTGGACCTGGGAATGTTACGTCCCCAGTCCAAAGGGCTGACTCGGTGAGACGTACCCCGACCCCGAGCTGAGAAGGCACTTGAACCTGGGGGAATGTTACGTCCCCATTCCAAAGGGCTGACTCGGTGGGACGTACCCCGACCCCGAGCGAGAGAAAGACACTTGGACCTGGGGGAATGTTACGTCCCCAGTCCAAAGGGCTGACTCGGTGGGACGTCCCCCGACCCCGAGCTGAAAAAGACTTGGCTCTGGGGGAATATTACATCCCCAGTCCAAAGAAGCCGACTCGGTGGGACGTAACCCAACCCCGAGCTGAAACAAACATCGATCTCGGCGGTACAAGAGCAGACCCGAGCCGGAAAGAGACATCGTTCTCGGCGGTACAATAATAGACCCGAGCCGGAAAGAGACATCGGTCTCGGCGGTACAAGAGCAGACCCGAGCCGGAAAGAACATCGGTCTCGACGGTACAAAGCAGACCCGAGCCGGAAAGAGACATCGGTCTCGGTGGTACAAGAGCAGACCCGAGATGGAAAGAGACATCGGTCTCGGCGGTACAAGAGCAGACCCGAGCCGGAAAGAAACATATGGCCTTTGTAGGGCGTTATAGTCGGCATGTTGAACCTTTTCGGGAATTTTGCTGATTTTATTTCTTCTGTGTGGGGGGATTCCTCTTTGTCATCCCGGACGTCTCATGTACCTGTTTTGAGGCTTGCCCCCACTTGGCCATCTCTTTCTTAACCAAGATTTTACCTCGCTATTTGGGCCGCCATGTCGCCTCCTGCGCTTTTCCTCATGTCTGTTGCCACGGTGCGGTGTTCCTCACGCCTTGGGATCTCCCGAACAGTCTCGTCGTACTCTGTGCCTCCTCTTTTAGTGTAGCGGAGACTATCATAAGAGGAATCTGTCGAAAGTCTCTCTTCTTCTTCTTCCCATGTGTCCTCTGCTTGTGAATCTTTTTCCACAACTATGGATTTTATCCCGTAAGGCCCCCTCCTCCTAGGTCTATCGTCCTCACTTGTATCCACAACCCTCTTTCCATCTACTATCTCTCATCTTCTTTGATTAGCTCTGGTTTCAGGCTTCTCGCGGTTCCCCCCTTCCATTCTCTCCAGTCGGTCGGTCGATCATGGTTTTTAGGAGGGCCTGACTATCCTCCCTGTCATTCCTTATGTTTTTTCTATCTTCTTCATCCAATATGTGGCCGGATTCCCCGACGATTGGTGATTTCCGCCTTCTGCCATCGTCTTATTACGCGAACCGCTTTTTGTTGAGTTCCCCACAGACGGCGCCAACTGTTGACGGCTGATTTTAGTCTTAGGGTAATATGACAATATTACTCCCGAGACAATCCTCCCTCAATAGTGAATTTGTTTGGTTATGGGGGACAAAAGCAAACTTAGCAAAAGACAGATAATACACCAATCGACAAGGAGATTTAACGTGGTTCGGCGGATGTTTTGTCCGACCTACGTCCACGGGCACAAATAAGACTACCTTTTTTTATTGCTGAAATTCGTAATTCTTCTCTCTTCTTTACAAGTTTGATTCTCCTCTTGATCTCTCAATGCTCTCCATAATCTCCTCATTCTTCCTTGTTGTTGTTCTCTCTTTCTCTTGTCCTCCTTTTACACTCACTATACCCTTCTATTTATAATGGTGAAGAAATCATATTCCTATTTGTACAAGAATTTCCTAGTTGAAACTATTCATTTTTCCCATAAGGATTCATAGTCAAAACTATTCCCTTTTTCCATAAGGATTCCTAGCCAAAAACTACATTTACTTCCTTTATCATACTAGGACATTGACTTACTAGTTTACCCCATGAAAGTAGGATAACTTATTATATTATCTCATATGGATAGAATGCCTTATTTTCCCGAACATGTCTTGCCCTATGCTCGGTCTTCATGTGGTCGGTCATAATAGTCTTTTGTACTGAGAATGCTGCTGTCGACCTGATAATTGCCCGGTCATCCGAACCAAAGTGGTCGGTTATCGGATCATAAAGTTCTCGGCCACTCACTCATGTGGTCGGGTCGGTATTAATGATCTTTGACCAAGGAGAAAATTACCCTTTTGCCCCTGTCGTGCTGTCTTAAATACCATAGTGCCTAAAAACACCATCAACATCTGTCCCCTAGTTCTCGGTAACAACGAGTTTGCGAGTTGATGCGGGAACTATAAAAAAGATGGTGTGCCGAGAATCCGTCGGTGGTCACTCCAGGAATCGCAGAGAAAAATGCCTTGGCTGCAAATCTGGTCCTTCCTGCCACCCTCATGTGCTCAATCAACGAGGATCCCGATATCTACCCGTGGAGACAATGCTTTACCCTTATGCTGACGACGACCGACTCAGTGGGACGTAACCCGACCCCGAGCTGAAATGAACACTTGGCTCCGGGGGAAATGTTACGTCCCCAGACCAAAAGGACGGACTCGGTGGGACATGACCCGACCCTAAGCTGAGAAGAACACCTGGCCCTGGGGGGATGTCACGTCCCCAGGCCAAAAGGACGGACTCGGTGGGACACGACCCGACCCCGAGCTGAGATGAACACTTGGCCTTGGGGGAATGTTACGTCCCCAGGCCAAAAGGACGGACTCGGTGGGACACGACCCGACCCCGAGCTGAGATGAAGACTTGGCCCTGGGGGAATGTTACGTCCCCAGACCAAAAGGACGGACTCGGTGGGACATGACCCGACCCCGAGCTGAGAAGAACACCTGGCCCTGGGGGGATGTCACGTCCCCAGGCCAAAAGGACGGACTCGGTGGGACGTAACCCGACCCCGAGCTGAGATGAACACTTGGCCCTGGAGGAATGTTACGTCCCCAGGCCAAAAGGACGGACTCGGTGGGACACGACCCGACCCCGAGATGAGATGAACGCTTGGCCCTGGGGGAATGTTGCGTCCCCAGACCAAAAGGGCGGACTCGGTGGGACACGACCCGACCCCGAGTTGAGAGAAACCAAGTGACCTCGGCGGAACGAATCCAGCCCCGAGCCGAATAAACAAGTGGCCTCGGCAGAATGAATCCAGCCCCGAGCTGAATAAACAAGTGGCCTCGGCGGAACGAATCCAGCCCCGAGCTAATTAACAAGTGGCCTCGGCGGAACGAATCTAGCCCCGAGCCGATTAATCAGGTGGCCTCGGCGGAAAGAATCCAGCCCAGAGCTGAATAAACAAGTGGCCTCGGTGGAACGAATCCAGCCCCAAACAAGTGGCCTCGGCGGAACGAATCCAGCCCCGAGCTGAATAAACAAGTGGCCTCGGCGGAACGAATCCAGCCCCGAGCTGAATAAACAAGTGGCCTCGGCGGAACTAATCCAGCCTTGTGCCAGGTAATCTTTGGGACTTGCTTAGAAGGGAATTGAATCAACCTTGTGAAGCCCTACCGAATCTGGCACGGGCGTCCCCTTGCCAGACCAGCGAAAAACAAAATCAAAACTTTGAAAAATAAGACCAAAAAGGTGGGGGTGACTCGGCACTTGTCCCAAAAGAAAACTTTTTACAAATGTAAACAACAGCAAGAATGCCTCAAAACAGCGTCCCGCCCGAGGCCTCCAAAACACAATTCTGAATCTTTCAATTCAGTGTCCCGGCGAACCAGGATTCGGATCAGAAGAGCGTTTGATTGGTAAGGGCACATCCTCTACACGTCGGTTCACTGGGGAGCATGTGTATTGTATGAGGGCTCCTCCTTACCACGCTGGAGTAGGCACACGCTACAGGGGCACAACGCATCCCCGTGCTGCGTCTCTCGCGGATCCGGATGATGAATGGATCAAAGAGTGTCCGGGATACTAAGGGCACATTCCTCCTTAGGTCCGGCATAACTGGAGCTAGCAATCGTCACAGGGGCATCATTATCCCCCGTGCTATGCTTTCCCACGGATCCATTACATCGGGTAAGTGAGGATCAAAGAGTGTTCGACACATTAAGGGCATATTCATCCTTATGTTCGGTAACACTGGAGTAAGCAATCGCCACGGGGGTATCATCCCTCCCCGTGCTATGCTTCTCACGGATCCTATGCATCGAGTATGTCCCTGAGGACCCCGAGCCAAGAGAGATACTTGGTTCTAGGGGAATGTCTCGTCCCCAGACCAATGAGCATGACTCGGTGGGACGTAACCCGACCCCGAGCCGAAAAAGGCACTTGGACCTGGGGAATGTTACGTCCCCAGTCCGAAGGGCTGACTCGGTGGGACATACCCCGACCCCGAGCTGAAAAAGGCACTTGAACCTGGGGGAATGTTACGTCCCCAGTCCGAAGGGCTGACTCGGTGGGACGTCCCCCGACCCCGAGCTGAAAAAGGAACTTGGACCCGGGGGAATGTTACGTCCCCAGTCCGAAGGGCTGACTCGGTGGGACGTAACCCGACCCCGAGCCGAAAAATGCACTTGGACCTGGGGGAATGTTACGTCCCCAATCCGAAGGGCTGACTCGGTGGGACATACCCTGACCCCGAGCTGAAAAAGGCACTTGGACTTGGGGGAATGTTACGTCCCCAGTCCGAAGGGCTGACTCGGTGGGACGTACCCCGACCCCGAGCTGAAAAAGGCACTTGGACCTGGGGGAATGTTACGTCCCCAGTCCGAAGGGCTGACTCGGTGGGACGTCCCCCGACCCCGAGCTGAAAAAGGCACTTGGACTTGGGGGAATGTTACGTCCCCAGTCCGAAGGGCTGACTCGGTGGGACGTCCCCCGACCCCGAGCTGAAAAAGGCACTTGGACCTGGGGGAGTGTAACGTCCCCAGTCCGAAGGGCTGACTCGGTGGGACGTCCCCCGACCCCGAGCCGAAAAATGCACTTGGACCTGGGGGAATGTTACGTCCCCAATCCGAATGGCTGACTCGGTGGGACGTAACCCGACCCCGAGCCGAAAAAGACACTTGGACCTGGGGGAATGTTACGTCCCCAGTCCGAAGGGCTGACTCGGTGGGACGTAACCCGACCCCGAGCCGAAAAAGGCACTTGGACCTGGGGGAATGTTACGTCCCCAGTCCGAAGGGCTGACTCGGTGGGACATACCCCGACCCCGAGCTGAAAAAGGCACTTGGACCTGGGGGAATGTTACGTCCCCAGTCCGAAGGGCTGACTCGGTGGGACGTACCCCGACCCCGAGCTGAAAAAGGCACTTGGACCTGGGGGAATGTTACGTCCCCAGTCCGAAGGGCTGACTCGGTGGGACGTACCCCGACCCCGAGCTAAAAAACTAAGTGTCCTC